>NAOQ01000377.1:9366-29676 GCA_002751075.1 Ichthyophonus hoferi
CAAGGCGACGTTAATATAGTTAGAATATACTAATATCATTATAAAATATAATACATACCAAAGCGTTTTGCTTCGACTATTAAAGAGCTATTCAACCCACAGTATTATCATGTAAGTGTAAAAAAACTGCATTCATTATGTCTCCATGTTTAGTCTTTAATACAATTAGAAACGAAGAAATATATATTTTTGCTTAGCATCCCCTCCAAACGCACATGCAAGAGTACTTACGAGTCTTCCTCAACTTTCTTGTAAACTCTAAGGAGAGAAGCATCCTGTTTTTATAATCCTTCTGTATTTATCATTTCTCCATTACAAAAAAGTCATGATAGTCATTATAGTACTCTATTTGATGGGTTCTAATGCTGAGTTAAGTAGGTATTGCATTTGTATGAGGAGCTCTGTGTTGTTCATTGTTGGGGTTTGGGTTGTGTTGTCACCAGATATAAAGGCTTGTGATTGAGTTAGTGGTTAAGTATTGGATATGTAATAAACTTGTGGCTGTGCAGTTGTTGGTAGAGTTGGTGGTGGAGTAGATGTTAAGTGCATGATAGGAGGTTAGGTTGGAACTAAAGGATTTGAAGTTAGTATAGGTAATGGGTTTAAGGTTGCTGGAATCGGTCGTTGCAGAGGGGGTTTGGTGCTGCTTACTTTGTGAAAGAGTTCATTGGTAAATTTTGTAAATACATTAAGTAGCTTTCTGCCATAAAAAAATTGAAATTTTAAATTGATGAAGAGTAGTTCTATAAGTAATATAGTGGAAACATGCCATAACGGCTATTAACTCTAATGAAATTGGGATCTGACTGCATCTGATTTGCTGATGTATCAAGTTCTAAGATCAGGTCCTTGTCTTCTATTTTAGGTAAACTTATTATTGGGCCAACTGTTGTTTTATAATATGTGATTATTGCATTCTCACTAGGATTTAGATATGCATTTAGTCTCTTGCTGTGGTCAGAATCAATGGAAAGAGATGTGCTTTGCAGATTGACAACACTTGCTACGTGCGCAATATAAGTGTAATCCTTACAGATGTAACCAGGTATCTTCTTTATTTTTCTTGTAGATTTTGGGCATATTTTGATCAGGGTAATCTTTATTTGGGAGAGTTGATTTAGTTGATTCAATCAAGTACCAGCTGATAGATTGGTTTATTTATGTTTGATATTTTCTAGGTTGACTTGTTGGTAGTCTCGAATTACATAATCTGCTTAGAACTGTAAAGCATGCCAGCACAATTAGCTTTCTTTTATACTAACAACTATTATCTAGCTAAGTATTTAATCTTGGAGATCAAAGATTTCTATGTACTATATGCTAAAATCAGTTCTTGATTGATTAAGGACCCAATTCATTATAAGGTAAATTCTGATTGTATTACATTTTCTACTGATAACAAAGTTTCTAATAAAATTATTAAAATAACACTATTACCTGTTAACTTTTTATGTGCAGCAAAATGGACCCTATAACAATAATAATATGTGTACTGGTTACAATAAATACCTTACTGAGGTACTAAATATGTTACTCGTCCAGATGCTCTTGGTACTTCCAAATCTTTGGAAGATGGACAACATGAGATCATGTGATTTAGTCGAAAATGTTAGTGGTTCATGCAATTACTCATGATCACAATTCTTGATCAGAATATCTTATTATAACATTTATGCTCCTTTACATCGAGTAATACCTGCTATAATATTGTGAAATTGATTAATACAAACACCTGCTGTAACCTGCAGTTTCATTTTAAGAATATAATGCTGCTTAACCTAAATACTTGAACTTATAAACCAAGTCTAATTGTGTACAATATTATCAACTAGGACTTGATAAGATGAATTCTTATTTTATTATCAACCTAAAGAGTAATAACAATATATCATTTATGTCTCATCTTACGTGGCTGATAGTTTCTATTTATTATATATGATTAGTATGAAAAAGGAGGCAAGAAAGTGCCTATTACTAACTAATATTAAACATGGATTATTTAAAAATTATCAAATTACAGTGACGTACTGTTGAACTAATTAATGACTTAATTGAGAATATGTATAAGTGTTGATTTTACTGAACCCATGACTTTAGAGGCACAAAGTCATATGTCCATTATAAGCTTGACAGCCACAAACTCAGGCTAGCTATATATGATAGCAATATCACCTAAAGTAGTTCCAGAGTCCTGGCAGGCATCAGATGCATTGCCCACATCTTGTCTAAGAGTATTTTCTGAATCAGAAAAAAATCTACTCTCCCCTTCTTCACCTTAATCATAGACTGCTTTACTGAAGCTGTTGATTTAATGAACTTCCTTTTTCAGATGCCCTTCTTGCTGGGATTTCCTACTTGGCTTGCCAAAATCACAACCTGCACAAAAAGATATAGGAATTTGTCAAATTATTTCCTGGAACCCCTGTAATTATTATATATTAAATTAAGGTTTTAACCACTTAGCTCTTTTAAAAAATAACTTGCAACTACGTATCCTATTGCATGCTTTTACACTGGAGATAAAAGCTTATATATTCAAACTTGCACTTAGCAAACATTTATTTATAATATGAGATTCAAGTTGTCTTAATTAAAAACCCGACCTTTGGTTATACATAATTTAGTGAAAAACTGACCTGTCAGCCATACCATAACTTAGTTGTGTTGCTCAGTTAATTAGCTGAGGCTAAATATTGGGTTGGCATTGGGATAAAAACCTATTGTATGTGGAAACACTAAAATCACAGCTCAAATGCTAGGCCTTTCTGTAAGAGTTGTGTCGAATGACAATTTTATCTTATGAAGAAAGCAAAAAGTAAGATTTCTCAATTAAGAGCTCAGGTGAGGCTTTTGTGGTCCAAAGACCTCTTCTTAATGTTGGTAATTATATATATATATAATGTTCTTATGTGATTATTCCTAAATTGGATTAGCTACTACTTAATTAAATGATTGTCTTGATTAAAATGCCACACCATTGAACTTGTTAACAACCTAATGTAAACATATATATATAGGTGGAGATTTACTAGACACATATCTTGAGAGGCACAGTACTATATTACTAGCAACAGCAAGTTCAACTATTCTACTACTGGGTATGTGTTGTGGCTCCACGCTTCTCTAGTGTCCTGGCTTAGCAAGAAGTAGAAACCTGTAGCAAGATTTATCATTAAGGTCAAACACATGGTTTTTAGCAGTAGAAAACAAAGCTATGTAGATGTTCAGCTTGTTCGATTCACTAGAAGTATCTACTGATGCAGCAGAAGCTTAGGAGGGCAATCAGTCAACCACAAGAATGAATGAGTGCAATAGTGCAACCAGGAGCACTCACTATAACCTTGTTAAATACCACTATGCTAAGGAAGCTATTCAGAGCAAGCACATAATTGACAAATCTGTTTCTGTTGAGAAACAATGCGCAAATATATTAACAAAAGCATTTGCGCCACAAGGTTTGGGAATTCTCGATACTAATTAGCTTCAGACGATTAGAGGCAACATCCCATTTAAGTATAGAGGGATGAGAGATGTAGAGGATATGACCTCTCAAGTGGTTAGTATTTTTTGTTTGTTTTAAATTATTAAAGTCCGAGTTCTTTAACAACTGTCATTAATATTTATTTTATCAATTGTCGAGTAGTTTATCTCTAAATCATGTTGAATTGATAATAACTTGGATCAAATAACTACTTTAAATGTACATAACTTAATGCCTTACTATATTTTCAATTATGTGTTGGGTTTACGTATGAGTAATATTTTGAGCAGGTTAGATGATATCCTCAATGCAACTGCAATTAATCTTAGATAGTGTTAATGCTCAATCATAGAGAATTATGGTGTCAATTGAATATATTGCTAATAATTAGCATGACATAGGTTTGGCATATAATGCAGAACGAGGCTAGCTACAAGGTCAATATGCCCTATATGTATTTGTCAGAAAAAATGTTACGAGAAAGATAGACCCGAGTTTCGAGCATCTTGTATATCCATAGTGAAAGCCAATAACTTTCTTTTCTGGAGTGTTCATTTTCCTCAACTTCAGAGCCAACATAACACTCCGTGTTACCTTAAGTCTGCTGATGATACCAGTGGCAAGCTGTGATGTAGACGTCTCTCCTATCAAATCTTATTATACCCACCAGTATGGAACAATATATACGATTTTGAAGTACTTTAAAGAAAACCAGAATTCATTAAAGCCTGCTTGCTTTTTATTGGAATATCAGCTGCCGTTGGATCAATTTCAAAGAATAAGTTTACTTGGTAATTCTTCCCCCAATGACACGGTTATTTTGGTTTAAAATGAACTGAATCTACTATGTTTAGATCTAAGTCCTTTTGGGCATATACTTAGAGTTGTCACTTGCCTCGGGTTGCATTTACATGTTCCGCCGCCCTTACAAATAATTATAATTATAAAAGGTACTACACCATACAAATTAGTATAAAACCAGAAACCAGATCACTTGATCAGATTATTCCAACTTCTTATGCATATATGTATAACAATAAAGTTCAAAATACAATTGAAAAGATATATATGAGGAACTAGGTCTGGAATACCAAGCATAGCGGGAATTCTCAAAATACACTAAAGAAGCTACGCATAAATTTGTGTCTGTCTGGTTTTCAAGAACAATAAATTACAATCCAGAGAGATCCTAGCATCCAAACCTAGAGAAAATAAGCAGGGTCACAGTTAAATAGCTTTTCAACCGCATCCTTGTTACCACCATCACCTATATACATACATAGTAATAAAGAACCTGGTTCATAGACATAAAGAGATAATTCAACAGATAATACTAATGTCCATTGCCGGGTATGCCTGCTGGGTTATGACACGGACCCGGGTTTTGGTGTGAAAGGACCAAATATATATATAGGTCAAATGATTAAATATTACATGAACTCAGCGTAGCATCAATACCATTAGGTTTTATATAGACTGAGAATCAGTCACCCAGATGAGGTTAGGAGACCTTTAACGGAGGCACAGAGTAGGCATTGCTAATCGTCACCAGTCTGGAGCCATAGTTTATTTGACTATATATATATATATGCGTGTGTGGGGGGTGGATTTCAAAAAGGAATAGTTAGCGCATAAGTCATATGCACACAGAATACCAACCAACATGAACCACATGTGAATTTCTAGATACCCAGAAAATTTTTCCACCGAACTAACAATAAGCCTACCCACGCTCCTTGCAGCATCTACCCTATACAATTTCCAGAAATGTTAGGGAGAAGCATGTCCTTTCTAATAATACATTCTTAATTTCAAAGGACTCGAGCAATAACCTAGATACACACCTATATTTATAGGCTGATTATTTCTTCTTGGTCAATTTAGCCCTCAACTCGGCTTCCTTTTTCTTCTGCTCCATCATTTTCTTCTTGAAATCGAGATCAGACTGTACAAGTAGTGGTGTTAGCGGGGTCATATCCATCGCAACCACTGACCAACACCATTGATGCCAGGATAACTCCAACGTACTACGTATACAGTCTCCCCTAGTAATCCTATTAATTCTTCTCCCTACATCTCGTTTACTCTCAGCCATACACCCTTGTTTTATATTACCCTAGGCAACCACTGTTAACTTGGCTTTAATCAATATCATTCTGTATACTATCACCTACAAATATACTTATTTATGCGCGGGGGGATAGACAAATAATACCATAAAACCACAAACATGTATATCTACGGTGTAAGATAGTACAGATAGATAACCACCTACCTCATCCAGCTCAACCTTCTCCTTTTTAGGGTTTTTAAGGGGTTTCTTCTTTCCACCTGTAGGGTAGCCATTAGACATTCAGCTAACCAACCCCATTAACAGCAACAGACAAAAAAAATCTATTCTGCAAGGGGATGAAACAAAAAAATATTCCGAAACTATGTGGGTATCCAAGAATTATATCTAAAAACAAATCTCAAGATCTTTGAGATATACAAAAGGCTACAAGATTATATTACCCAACCCTAAACTAAGGCCATGTTCTTAGTAAATTTGCCTCAAAAACTGATAGTCAACCAGGGCAATAACTAACCGTCACGCCCAGACATTTTCACAGACTTCCAATTTAAAGTGTTGTACTATGATGGCCTAAGGGGGCATCTTAACTATCTTGGGTCCAGAGAGCGCGTGCACAGTGACGTCACTATGCCTTCTTACTACCAGACTATTGGCTAAGATGGAGCTGTTATATTTATGTTTTAATGGTATAATTATTTGTATGGTTTTAGGGTTTAATCGCAGAATCTACAGATTAACAATATGTTTCATGTAAAAATTATATTTTATTTTATTTTCAAATATTTCTAATCAAGCTCTACACTTAGTATTAATTTCTTACCATTACAATTGGTACTAATAGCCTATTATTACAGTTAATGTTAATCACCTATCACTGCAATTAATGAATAATACAGATGATGCACAGATAATATTTTTATGTGAACCAGAGTCACTTGCATAATCCAATTTATCTTATCAACATAGATCTGGCAGTCTGGAGTTTAATCTTCAATACAAAATGAAATATGCGATTGAGTGATTAATTCCAACTAGCCCATAGTTTGTTGTTTCTTGGTCTATACACATACAATTTGTCAATATTAAAATCTGTGAAAAACACAGCCCAACTATCTAGGGATGAAGGTGTTTAACCCGAGCAATGTGACACAAATTTATTAACTATTTGGCATTAGCTTTCACAAGGTCCATAATCGGGGTTAGAAGTGGGGTCATCAACTTATGACACTTGAAAGACTGTTTTTCACACAATCTACTGTGCTAATAATGAGATGCTAAAAAAGAAACAACCTTAGAGTCAGTGTATTTTACAAACTCCTTAAGTGCTATCCACATGCCTATTACAATAATTTGGATTGATATACTTGGGCACCGTTGATGTATAATTTTTATTGAATGAGGCAATCTCATGGCATAGAAAATTCTATAACACGAGTTTACATTACTGATCTCATCTTGATCACCATCTGTCATTGGGAGCTGGTGTTGCTCCGTTATAAGTATTGCATGCTATTTTATTTCATTTATTCATTCATTATCGAGCCTGACTAGGTAGTTACTCCTAATAGGCTTAACAATTACACTCAGCATGTTGCTATAAATCAACCAATAAAACATTTAGAGGTTAATAACCAGAATTATTTATCACATTTTATCTATTTTCTGAGTGAAGACGTTTTAGATTATGGAGGAAAAAATAATCAAAAACGCTCAGTTGAAATGTTTTCAAGAAACCATATATTTATATTGATGCAATTATATGGTAATGAGCATTTCATCTATTACTGAAATGGTTAATTAGTATTAGCCAGAGGTCATACCTGTTGCAGATCAACCATTTCACAACTCATTACATTTGTATCATTAGGAGTTCTTTTAGAAAGTTGTACAATTACTTACGATATAATGCTTAGCCTGTGGTTGGTGCTTTGATATAATGCACTTACATTCAAGTGTATTTGTAGAATACATAGTAAATGAATATACACTGTGTACGTTATTTAAGTGTTACTGTATATTATAGTTAATAATCAAAAATTATATAAAACGTGCATGAAATTGGCATCTGCTATTAGGTTTATGATTACATATACTTCTCATAGTTGAAATGGGCCGAACCTCAATGTGTATGTGTTACAAGATTGTTAACTCTGAATGAATGCATAGTTATAATTGGATTGTCGATATATGGTTTTGCATGTAGTGAATTAGCCAATGAGCCATATAAGGAAACACTAATATAACCTTATTGAGATAGAATCAGTGAGTCTTCGTTATCTTTAATGAATTGCATTAGCCAATACGAATATTTGTCATTAACTCTATTTAAGTTATTGAACCTAGCCACATTGGTGTTAACCAAAAGTTAGCACTGGCAATAAAACGAAGTATCAAAGAAAACAAAGGTCAATAATAAATAACCCAATCACACATACGCGGTAATCAGTAGAAAAAATACAAAGTTCTCGTAACACATACGAATACTTTGCATTTAATTATATGTACGTAGTAGCCTATCGTTATTGTGATGTCTAATCCACCGTTAGTACTCCCATATGATAATCAGTGTCCAGATCTCTCGCTCGTTGAGAACTCAGAGAACCGTTTACTAACATTAAATAGTGACAATAGTAGCTATTTACATCGTAATATTTCGCCCCATACTGATTGATCTCATTGTGCAATTTCCACATTCGCATTCAAGCAATGCTTCCTTCTGAATTAAAACAGAGGTATAGTTACTACAACCAGTTACCTAGAGAGTCGGTATATGAACCTTCTATAGAACCTCTACCACAACAACTGTACCTTAAAGTCAGATTCGATCAAATGACTATTACTACCGCTGGTCCAGCAAAACTAACTACTATCAAATGTGCAATTGGAGATCCCGACAGCTGTGGACAGGTCGTTGGAGCTGACACGGATTCTGATAGGATACAATTAATTTGTTAAAATGCTTGCTTTGACTACTGCTAAAGTTACTGATAGTCTTTCTAAAATCAGGTTTTACTGCGTATATAAATTTAAATTATGACTTCACTTTTCTGAATCCTCTTCATCTGTGCCTTCACATAGCAATTTGCAGACCCTCTGGTTATGCATGCCTATTGGGGTTTAAGATACCCACTATGCATTATTCTAGCTAAGTATGTATCTGCAAATAAATAGGTGTCGTTTCTTGTATTTTTTTGGTAGTTCGCATGATGTTTTTTGTTTTATTTTGTTTTATCAACTTATTCATAAAACTATTTTATTATATACTTATTAAACCTAATGTAGTTACAAAATTTTAAAACCATGACTCTTATTTTGAAGAATATTGCCAAAGACAAAAAAGTATGTTTCTAGCTATAAATTATAAAGTATTCTTCTTATACAGCTGCATTACGTGGTTCTGTCATTATGCTTTGTCTAGAGTAGGTAATTATTGTTAATCAGTAAATATCCTATACGTAAAAATATTTGTGTATTGTAGATATGAAACATTACAAATTCTCTAAAATTTTACAGACTTTCTCTCTATATGCTTGATTGAGTATAGAGTTTTGATGTATTGAAATATCTAGCAATCAACTACTAATACGAGCCATAAGGTCAATACACAAGTACACAAGGACTGACTCTTCAATCAATTACACGATGATTAGCATTAAAAATAGTTACTTTCATAATCACTTGCACATAATTAATATTATATAAAAAGCAGTTGTTTTAGCCAGACGAGATAACGATTATCTTCACTATCTTAGTTAATTAAAATTTTACATATAATACACTGCCAATATTTTATATTCAATAAAATCAATTAGTAAACAGTATATAAATCAATCAATCTGATCTGGAAGAAACTTTATAAGCCGAGAGAGTATATACAATATAGTAAAACCATTTATAAAGCTTTTATGGTTTATGCTTACTTCCTTACATAGGCATCTTAATAATGGCACTCTAATTAAACTAACAGAAATCTCTTTTAATAAAAGGTATGCTGCAGGGCATAACAACATATCTTCCACATATAAGATGGGGTGGGTAAGGTAATATATTAGCAGGATTATCTACATTGATGTGATGTCACTAAAGGACTATAAGGATTTCCTAAACATAAAGCACACCTTAACTCTGGTTCTATCTTTACCGATAATAGCATATTGGGAATGAACATGCAGTTTTTTCCAGAGCACACAACTTATTTAGTAATCCACATACCAAACTATGGGTTTCCCTTTTATAAAGACAAAACATGTTCAATATCATTTAAGAACTAAACAAACAATATTATGAAATTGTTTCCCATAGTGGGGGTATACAGTGGTAACTAGTAAAAAGCAGCCACTTGAACTATGCCTCTTCTTGGCGCCCCTGAAAATGAGAGATGGATACAAATACGAATTTACACAGCCATGGATCAGTTATTTCTGAATTGAATCAGTACAGTGCATATCCACTGAGTAGTTGAACATTGGCTCCTTATTAATAGCAATACATAACAGAGGTAGATATAAAATATTAATCAAATCTTTGGGATTGAAAAAGCTTGAAACCGCTACCTGAATAAGGGTTATTGTCTTTTATTACTGCCGCAGTAAATTTGATTGGGTTCAAACTTGCAGATTCAAAACAAAAACACACCTGTTGTGCCTACAAGACCAAAAAATCATCTCTGCAATCCAATCTATTCACTATTATGCAACATAGGCCATAGCCTACTAGTAACCATAATGTAAAGCTTTGAATTGGACTTTCTTGATTCATGCCAGCTATAATTTTCTTTAAATGATCAACCATAGGAGTCATCACAACCCGTAGCCCCACCTCTTGTCTTTTTTCATTTTTTTTCATAATATGTGATTGACTGTTACGTGATCATTAACAAGCATATTGTTGTAGCTTTTCTTTAATTTGTGATATTTCACAGTCTCATTGAGTGACCAACATATTGCTATATAGTTTTTTCTGGAATGTGTTTTGTCTGCTGGGCCTGTGATAAAATGATTGTTGGAGTAGGCATGTGGTTTACGAAATGCTTAAGAGTTCCATTGCCCTCTGTCACCAGTAAAAAATGTTCCACATCTTTACAGTATCTACTTACATATTTTAGGTCTTGATTGGCTTTGATAAGTAATATGCATGTTATTTAATTCCATTCTCAACGCTTGTGGTCATTTCATGATGGCATGTGTAGAGACCAGATATCTTCAAGCTGACCCATTTGTGTTGGGTTTAGCCTTATGATAATTAAATATCATGACCTTCTGGTTAGGTTGATCCTATTGAATTGTTGCTTCAGTACCTTGCATGCATAGTAAGCAAACTGGTTGATTTCTCCACCAGAAAGAACATGATTTCACAGAGCAACCAACCTGTAGAGATAGTGTCTAACCACCGTCTCTGCAGAATATATATCTTTCGGGGTTTCCGGATCCGTCTCACCGGGTGGTCCTGTTATTGCTTTAAGATATTTTCATATCCTCTTACTATTTTAACTGTCTTCTACTCGCTTGACAAATATTGGTTTGTGTTTGCCCCAGGTGTTTATTTGATGCTGAATAGTTAGTAGTGAAATTATGTCCCACCTGGACTTTCTCCTGTACTGTCTAAGTAATCAACATATCTAAGATATCAATAACATGGACTCCTCTTTGTTGGAATCAAGACCCAAATCCGAATCTGACATGTGGTTGTTACCCTGATTTGATGCCCTAGATAGCGTGTTTTCCTCCTACATGCTTGAAGTTGGAACTTTAGTAGAACTTGTATTTGACTTGTAGTTGAAAAGAATTTAGGTTACTGGGTTGTAGTACCCCAGTGGCAATTAGAGACTGCCATGTTAGTGGCCTGATAGGCTTTCAGCATAAGATTAAAGTTTTGATAGATACCATTGGATTGGTCACTTGAGTCTGTAGACAACTCTACTCCCACCTATTTTTACAGGTTAACTATTTTTACTTAGAGTAGAAACAAGATTCCTCTTATTTCTATGTAGTTCAAATTTATTGGGAAATATTTCCCCAAATACCTTTACCATAATAACAGTTAATGCATCTTGATTAATTTCAAAGATTACAACATAACAGGTCCAGACTATGTGTTATCTGTACCTTAGTTATATAGTCAGGGAAAGCAATTGGCACTAGAAGAATCTCTCAGCCTTGCTATTTCCCACATGTCAAATACATATATAGAGGCATACTAATTAATGATCTGTTCAATGTGAAGAGTAACACCCCAGAAATTTCTCTAAGCAAAAATGTTTTTTTGTTTTGTTCCGAGTTCCCTAGTCTATATATTGTTCCTGATGCATGTAAATATTCTTCAAACCAAGGAGTTATTCAAATATATTGGCATATGCCTGTCTAGATGGAATACACAATCTTTACTTTCGACTGCCTAGTGCATTCACAGAGTATCCCGAAGTGTGTAATAAACTATGGCAATGATTTGAAGTTACTAGCTTCATTCTAAGTAATTAAGTGTGTGATGAAAACTACACCAATGTATCGCCTAATTTGTCTTTTTAATATTAAACAATATTGCCTACAATGAGGCTTGTACTTAATCTTTGTTCAGAAGTAAACACAATACCAAGTTGTCAAGGACTCATCTCGTCTACTTAGTGATTTATTATTACATGGGCATTTAAATTTAATCTAGTAACAGCCAACTGCTGACCTTTGTTGACTAAATGCTTTATTACAGAGATTGATCAGGTAGCAGCTGTATTTTGGAATCCGTCAAGAATAAAAAAACTTTTTTTTCTTTGTTTTGTCAACCAGTAGTTATGGTAAACTTAAGCCATATTTTTACGTTTTCTTTGACCAGATCAAGCTTGTCCAAGATATCATAATAGTTGCCTTTTGTGTGAAAGGTGAAAAAACAGTCAACTTAGCTGTAGGTATGATACAATCACAGTGGAGCGTATATTTGATTGGAGCCATGAAGCCTTCTAACCAATATTATCAATTCCTATACTAAATAGACATAAAAACTCGGAATTGAGAACAACCAAAATAAGCAAATCTGGTTTATTTTAAGGGACAAATTTTCTATTAATATTTTCTAAATGAATGTGATTATGGTACTACAGTAATTAGTCTTTCCTTTTCAATTTCAACAATCTAACGTTATCTAAATCTGATTCCAATGCTTTGAAGAATTGATCTCCCAATTAAAATTAGTACAAGGTCAGCTTGAGGACCCTTCACTTAATACAAAATGATTATTTTAGAGAACACGTGTTCACAATTTATTTCCTAAAAAAGACAGAAATCTCAAATCGGGAACATTGAAGGACAAACTAGATTTTGTAGTATTGGTCCTGCTACACTTTACAAATCAAAATTATCTCAATTTAATTCATAGTTAAACTCATTGGTAAAACCTTTATTCTAGTTTTACACTAGATTTTGTAATCAAAGCCATTATTTACTCTTTTTCAATTTATTTTAAAGCTATGTCTGCAGTTCATAGTATAGGACATCATGCGAGACTGTCAAATATCTCATCATCCTATTATATTCATATAACATCAGGCGTGATAGATACATTAATAGACATCAAGTGTTTCACAAGGATAAAGAGGTTACCATACGCTTCAACTTCATACAACTAGTAACAAAACCATGAACAAGGGAGCAGAGTATTGCAATTCTTGGGGAGATCTTAGCCTACCATTATGAAAAACCTCCAAAACAGTTGCATATATAATAATTATATTTTGGAAGTAGAAATAGAACATCAGTACATCTTTATATGAATAGAAGAGGAAATAGGCCAATTGAGAGTGAGTAGGAGCCTTTAATATTAATTATGGTTCATAAGCTATTCAAGCAAAAGGTGATATTCAATCGAATCCTTGATATGTACGCAGAACTGGTGCTCTTATACCTGTAGTGCCTCCAATATCACCGATTATGCATGTTTGGCATAAGGACAGGCCATGCCCATCTATAAAAAAGCATCAAGTAGATAGAACATCAATAAGGTGACCATATACCACAGGGCAATCTACTTCAGGACAAGTATGTACTATATTGTTTTTGAGGTGTATATATCATCACTCTACGTGTGCCAACTGCAGAAAGAAATGTGTCAGTCCAGTGCCCCGAAAGGTGGGTTCTTCTTCTCATAATCAATATCTATGCATAATTTAAATCTGTTCAATCAAGGCGAGTAGACAGGACAGAACATGCATTGAATTTAATCGACAGGATCACACAAAAAAATTGTTAAAGAGTAGTAAAAAGGTAAGTTAATACCAAATCCACTTGAATCAGTAGACAGAGATATAACCTACATTTTAATCACACGGTCTTTCCCACCACTAGCCACCCTTTGACCATCGGGGCTCCAGTCTACAGCATATACCTGAATTCATCCCCCCATTAGTCGGAGGTATATTGGCCAAGCGCACTACAACATCTATCCCCGTATTAAGTCATCAGCATGCATATTTTAGGCGCTCAGTAAACCTCACTGTCTTACACTTTCCTATATATATCACAATATAAAGGTGCCCTTTCGTTGCATCATGATGTGTAATCTTATAAGAACCCAGCTACAACATGCCTTTGGGCAAAACCCCCAATAGAATGTGTACACCATAACCATTACGCACTGCCTAGATAGTCATACATCTGTCTAATATATTCATACATACCTCATCCGCATGTCCAGGAAGATCGCATGTCAGTTTCTTTGTCTTGGAGTCCCACACCTGTATGCATATCAATCAAAATTTCTGTCAATATATATAGCTATATGCATACGTGCGTATATGTAACCATCTAAATACTCTACGAGGGAGAGAGGAGGGGCTAATACATGAGATCAAATAAATCGAAAGACACAAAGAAAATATGACCATGGCCCTCATAGTTCCGTGCAATTGTACTTCTATCTATATATTACCAGCCCTAGTTCTTACTCTGCAACACCTTTTCTAGTACTGTTAGAAAGCTGGCGTCGCAACAAGGAAGTGTGTATGCAAGTAAACAGGGGGAAAGGATGTAGCAAGGTAGGTGCTTAGTGATGATGGGGCTGAGAGTACCTTCATGGTACTGTCCTTAGAGGCACTGACTAGCATGCGACTATCTGCCGACCAGCAGACTTGATACACTGCCCCCACATGGCCTCGCATAGATGCCAGGAACCTACCCAGCATCCCCCATCAGCCACCAGTAAACCCTCGCCTCCCATATCCTGCCCAACACTGCTTTATACCACAACCAATTCATACCAATGCAGTATATTACTTGAATATCACACAGTCAAGAAAGAGAACATGCACCACAAGATACAGTAAAATAATTGCACCGATATCATATCATATTACAATAGCGCATAGCATGCAGACACTACTTACTTTCCGGTGCGTCCATCCCAAATCTTTACACTCTTGTCAAAGGACCCACTAGCTACCAGTCGGCCATCAGGGGAGAAGCACACGTGATTGATTAGTTGCTGATGACCTGAAAGAAGCACCAAGGATAGGATACATGTCAGGCCTCCGCTAGTACATATATTGGAGATAACCTATAATGTTGCATACTACAATATTCCTCAGCATGCCAACCACATGCGTGACAGTTGCTCGCACAATTTGACATGTCACCTCTTAAACTATCAAATCACCCAGACCCAGATATCTATCATCCATATATCCTTCTCAAAACTTGTCCACACTTAATTACTAATCCAAGCAAAAACAATCATATGTTTGCCTTTTACCTACAGTAAACACCCACCCACATCTAGACCCCCATATAAATACACCAGCCTAGCAGAGATAACACACCAGTCATGCGAGTGATAGGTTTCTTGGTGGTAGCTGGGTCCCACATATACATTGTGAAATCATCACTTCCTGATACCAGCCGTTCCACTCCACCCACATCCTGCAGTACTTTATTATAGCGAACGAGAGCAGTGTCCTTGGCTGAAGGATAGGTCGTACAGGTTTGTTATTCACTCTGCCACACATATTTAACCTGCGATTACAACATAGCATCACCCATTCAGTTTATAAAGGAATATGCTGTCTCAGCCATGTTATAAATAATTATAGTCAGAATGCCAGGCACACATACCTTCAATCTCATTTGTCGGGGCAATTCCCCTGTAATCGAAGGCACCGGTACGCAGTACATAGTCAGTATTAAGAGCCATGCAGTTCACCTGGTAAAGGGTTAATAGATTAGTGTCTAGACCAAGTACATATAAATAGTCCAATAGCGAGTTCCTCTATAAAATAATGGATTGGTTTCATTTGCATAGCTTCTAATATGGCTAGACAGATGTGCCTCGCCCTAGCGTACATATAAAAAGTCTGGATATGGACTAACTACTTCAACAGGAAAAACTTACCCAATGAGCATGGCCATCCAAGCTACGGCAGAGAACACCCTGAAAACAACAGGAAGTAATTAGTCCTGATTGTCATGTAGATAGAATAACCCCGCCTTCTCATTTTTCTCACTCTACATATACCTATAGGATTAACTAGTCTAACCATCTTAAGCCATTTCTCACCAACAGTCATTAGTGCATATACGTCATCACTCCTACCCCACTCCAGCTATACAGACATACCCCATACTTACATCGTCAGCCCTCCACACCTTGATGGTCCTGTCTTGAGATGCTGAATAGATCAGCCCCTATATTGACTAACCATCAGTACCAATCAAAGTACTCCAAGGAGAAACAGAGAGCATTTATTTAAATAGTCAGACATAGTAGACAAATAAAAGTCCAAGGTATATAAAGTAAAGTAAGCGAATAATGGTAGCAAAAACAAACCCGTATAATCATGAACGACATAGGCAAAGCAAAGGTCAACCCGAAACAAGAAGGCCAATTTCTCCATGCAGTTGGCATCAAGGCAATTAATAGAAAAGTGAGGGCAGACCAAACATAATAAACCCACCTGTCCGCCCCAGATGACAGAGGTGACAGACTGTATATGTAGGGAGAGGGAAATGGAGCAGTTCCAATGCACCAGGTCCCAGATCTTGACAGTACCGTCCTTACTAGCTGACACCAATCGATTGCACTTAGGATTACTGTGGAGGAAATGTGGTTGGCGTGGCTTCTAGAACTATATTACAATCTCTTTTGAAACACACTTCCACAACCATGCCATGGACTACATGCATTACATAAAGGGAGCAATGTGATATTAGAGAACATACGCGTGCATGGGCTCCCAGCTGATACACGTGATGTATTTTTTGTGACCCTTGAGCGGCTTGCCCATTCGCTGGCCAGTTTTAGGATCCCATATATAGATCTGTATATTGTCAATTAGTATCTTCCTATTTTAGAGCCTTGTTTGTATCATCTCTCTTTCACCGACTACATCCAATAAACTGTGCCACCTATACGACCAGGTAATCATCTATCAAACAATGCCATCACTACCCTGTCACATACCTCTGTATCTCTTCCTCCTGAAGCCAATTTCTTGGCATCTGGTGACCAAGCCACATACAGCACCCAGTTCTTGTGTTCTAGAGGAGCAGTTGGTGAGAACCTCAAAAAATTGTCACAAGCCTATTAAACCGTTAGTTCTCCATTGACTATTTTAAAATATCGATGGTGAAAGCAGTAGATGACAGAATGAACATAATTGGGTAAGAGGGGAAGGCAATATCTTACCTTTGCATGTATGTGCTGGGCCATTGGTGTTGACGTCCCAAAATCGCACTGTGGTATCTCCTCCACCGCTAGCTAGTTGCCTGAAGAAGCAGGTATTGACAAGGTGAGCAGAGGGGCAGAGAAAAAGATATGTATATATTTATAATATAATTGTGGACTTCAATAAATATCAAACGTCAACCCTGCCAACAACAGACAATATGTACAAAGTGATTCCAACCAAAGCATATACAACGAAACGAACTGTACAAATATGCTTTTCTTCAGATATAAAGATTCAAACAGTATGTGCCTATAAGCGTGCATAATCAGTGATATACACACTAATCCAGGTTATATAGTGAACTAACCTGCCGTCAGGGCTGAACGATACGGAGAGAATAGCCTCAGAATGACCTGAAAAGTACCCATAGTGTTAGTGGATTCATTGTCCTTCCTCTGCACCAGTCCACCTCCTACACCATCACACTATTTATATTAAGGAAGTATACCCCCCCTAGCCCAAAGGTCAGCTCTCTTCCATATATCCCACTGCCTCCCATCCTGGCCTGCCATCAGGAAACTTATTCCTACAAGTGTATTGAAACCCGATCTCTTGCCAGTGCTCTATTACCTGGAATAGAAGCCGAGCATCGGGTAACGGCTCTAACTCGGAACAAGGCCTGAGGACGATAGACAATCTCTACTGTCTGCCATAGGGTGGGTTAATGGCTTACCCTACCTACTATAGCACCTTACACTCGAAGAACAAACCCTAGCGGGCTATACAAATCATATCTATATAACCATGAATATGCAGGTAAGAACAAGTCAAAAAGAGGAAAATATGATAAAGTTAGAAGAAATTAGTCAATAAGCCAGTCAGGACTGTGTATAACACTATAAAGGAGTAGTGCCATCTTGTTATAGCGGGAAGGCATCAATCTATACAGGCAGGCTCCCCACCTGTTCTGTGCTCAGGTTTAACTCCTCTACCACCTGGCCTACATTCCCCGTCACCTCCACGTCCTTAACAAAGAAGGTATACTTCTGGGCCTCGTCCTATGAACCCCACCGACCGTTCAGTAAAAGGGACGAAGACACAGTACTCACACAAAAGAGGGTACACATAGAGGGAGTATATAGCTACCTTGTCTTGAATCTGATTAAGTAACATCTGCAGCTGGTCCTGAGTGACGTCCTGAGGGAGGTCCAAAGGAGGGCCTAGGGGTCACCTGTCAGCAACAGGGTATAGCAGAGAAATAAAAAATCATAGATATGACTGTATCAAGTCCTAGGAGTGGAGATAAGTAGAACAAGAGAAGGAAAGAAAGAGAGCGGAGGGTTACTCACCTTTATATTCTCCATTCTCATCCTTGAAATGTGCCAGCACATTGCGCCGTTGCCTTTGGTTCCTTTCAGAATCTGACCCAACAGCGGCGTCATCTACTGTCTGACGCTTCCTGGGGACCGAAGAAGACAAGAGGGACAAGGATTAGCTAGGTAGATAAGCCGTATACTGCAGACCTTTCATCGTATACACTCTTTACAATAACATGATAAATGATAACACCTTTCTCACTTTAAGATCAAGTACTCAATCGTTATATCAAATGCACATATATACGTGTATTATACCCCTTGTGTAGCAAAGAGGTGTGTCACAAGACATAAACCCGGGAGGTAAAAGATATAAACAAGCCTCCTGTTCTTGCTAATACCGGTTAGACGGTAACAAGAAGACAGCCTCTTGTAAACAGGGCACAACATATAGTCAAAAAATAAAACTGGCTAACATTCCCTTCCTACCCTTATAGGATCTGTTGTCCTTTGAGCTTTTTTGTAACACGGTAGAATAAAGCCAACCAACCCGTTTCAATACCACTCGATAAACAAACAGAATTCCCACCTGTCTTCTGTAGCCATTGTGCGTGGAGTGTGGACTTAACGAGGTCAAGCAAACAAATAAATAATAGGGCTGGCCACTGGTCAAGATAGGACGGCAAACTCACTAGTAATATATATATATATATATATATATATATGCCAAGAGCGATACAGGGTAGGAATAGCAAGACTAGCCCAACCACTATCACGGTACACGCTGCCTGCACCCTTCTTAGACAGCCAATTACAGGGTTGTATGCAATAGAAGTTAATTACTAATTAGTGGCATTAATTAAGATTTTAAAACATGGGCTGAGCTAACCATCTGATTGGGGGGCTGACGCTTTGAATTTTATAAATAGATATGGGAATGTACACGTGTGAGGCAGCCACCCAACCTGTTTGTAATCTCATCTCACTCTTAGAGTTACAACCCAACCCTACAGGTGGGTGTTCTAGCCTTTTATTTTTTTGCATACTTATAGATTTCGAATTTCCTTTTCTGGGTTAGTTTCTCTTTTCCTATAAACATTAAGCACGTTAAGCCCTTAATAACAGCTAACATTCCTTGTCTTTTCTGGATAATTGCACCTTCATAACCCTGCTCCCGCCTTTGCATGCTTCTCCAATCTATTTATCACTTGTTGTGTCCCTACAAAATACTAGATTGTGGGCGCCACACGAGGCACAATGACCGACAATAAAGTTCCACCGTCTCTCCCCATACACAGGTCATTAAGAATACCTTCAAGATGGCTGTGCGTGGAAAGTTCGAAAATAGTAACGAGGTTGGAGTCTTCTCCAAGCTGACCAACTCTTACTGCCTTGTGGCCCATGGTGGTTCCGAGTCTTTCTACAGGTAGGACAAAGTCGCAGTAATTTTTATTATTGTTAATGTTGGTTGAAGTCTGGGCTGGGTGTTGCTATTTTGTTATGGTATCATTATTGTCCTGTATTGGTTGAAGGTTATTATACGTATATGATATATTGTCGGGGAAACGGAAGAGGGAGCGCGTGCAATTAACACCAGGCTGGTCATTTTGGGGTTTGTATATTTGGAAGCCCCAATAAACTTTCTGGAATACAGTGATGCGCTTAGCCCGGTTCACTAATACCATATGGGCCTGTAGCGTCTTTGAGGGAGAGTTGGCCGATGTTATTCCCGTTGTGCACGCTTCAGTGGCTGGCTGCCGTATCATCGGCCGTTTGACTGTGGGAAACCGTCACG
>NAOQ01000377.1:36969-65975 GCA_002751075.1 Ichthyophonus hoferi
CCCACACTTACTAGTCTTATGTGTTCTACAAGCTCCCGAGGTCTTTAACCAATCATTTGGCTGGATAGTCCTGTGGTATGTGAAGGGCTCCCTTGTTGCAGAATCTTATATAACACAATAACAAAAACTTAAGGTCAGCTTCACCCTAGCTACCATATACCAAGTAATTACAGGTTTTTCAGACCTGTTGAGAATGAGTCTTACAGATAATGAGATGGCAATACATAGTAGACTGTCTTAGATGTCTTGGAATATCAACGTATATTTGGGCACATTTTCCCTGGGTATGGGACTGGTGACTATTAGTTTCCCCCTCTGGGCACCTCGGCACATCACTTCCACCTGATAGGGGCATAAGTATACTATAAGGACATGGCTGAATAACCACTGAAAACATATACCAGAGCTGTTGAACATGAGGTATTTTTTGGCTGTCCCACTATGCCATCTTCATATACAAGAATATATAGCAATTGTACCAAACGAAGGTTATAAGTATCTCCAAGTTATAATACCAGTGATCATATCTTCATCATATAATAATTACAACTTGCAATCCTTGGTTATATTTAAAAACATGTACAAGGTAGCTAAAGCTATACAATCCCAGTGACCCGAGGTCTTAAGCTGGTACCTATAGCTCTAGAAAGTAACTACACTCCAATCACACTGAATAGTATAAGACCAAGAAGCTGCCAGATACATGTACACACCTGGGAAATAATGTTCTCAAATCTCTTTTGTATGTGAGTCCGTGCATATATACATATAGCCTATAACCTATAACCTATAGCATACTCTGTCACAACCACTCTATTCATACAGTTCAATCTTCCATCATGTGTGAATTTTGATGATTAGATTTGTGGCAGTATTCTCATATTAGGCTCGCCCTCTATGGCACAGCTAAAAAGCAGCACTGATAGTAGAGCATAGCTTAATATTCTCCCACGCAAAGGGAGACACTGCTAAGACTGACTTCAGCACCATTGTAAATTACAACAATTGACCCATATAAAGACCATGTTACCCCATTATTGCCAATCAAAGCTGTCGGCAAGAGCAGAAAGCCATGACATTAGACCACACATTACACTAGCACTTACTAGGTCAATCAGGTCCTGTTTGGTACGAAAGCAGCCAATCCACTTGGTATGGTCCTCCGTCCTATTCAAGGTATCACCCTCTATTAGAAAGAAACCAACAATACTCTACCTTCTTACTATAGAGTAATACCCCTATATATATCCTAGCTCAAGTAGCATTACAGTCCTTTCCAATATACCTGGCCCCTACTGTACTATACAACAATCCTCCCTTCTATCCACTTATACACAGAGTTCTGTGTTATTGTTAGCCTTGCATCGTTTTTTGGGCTGCCCTTTGGGACTAACAAGTCAGAGGACTTAGATTATTAGGAGGTTTGCAACACCTCGTCAACAAAGGCTTACCCAAACATGTAAAACAAAAAATAAAAAAAATGGTGGAAGAAGAAAAAAAACAGAGTGATAATTTACTAAATAATACTAAGGTAAGTAGGTAGGTCCCATGGGTTGAAAAGAAGAAGGGGAAGTAGGATAGGGGAGACAAATTAGACCACATACAATAGGAACATACCCATAGTCACACTTCATATGCTGTCCGTTGTAGAAAAATATAAGGGAAGGTATGATGGTTATATCAAAATAACTGGTATATACCGGTACATTGTCCACATCTACAGTGTAAAACTCCGCCATACGTGACAAAAGTTCTGCAGTCTTGCCCAGCTGCAAGCACGTTATTGTAAGGTCAATTGCTAAGAAAAGGACCAATGTATATAATAGCAGGTGTATGTGTGTGTGCGTATATCGCCTCTATTTGTACTTTTGTACGTGTATACCCTTTTTAACAATTGCCACCACTATACCCATCCCCGTCTCTGCCTTAGTATACCTTCCCGTATACACCCACCATCCCCCTGCCTTTCAATGGAGTAAGACAGGGTAGAGTGTCATAACGGCCTAACGTATTTTGGCCAGCCAGGTAGTTCTTGTGCGCACATGAATCATTCACACCCTTACACATAACAATAGAAAATAAAACTATATTGAGTGGAGTTATCCTACCATGTTATCTAGTTCCATGCACACACTATCTGTGTCCCTGCCAAACCTCAGCACCACTAACTTATCCTCCGTATGACGTATAACTGTGTCTATTTCTCGCTTGGTGTTCAACGCAGGAACAAATAAAGCCGAATTCATTCTCTCTTGGTGTGGCTGGTAGACATAATCTGTTAGTGCTTGCAGTTAGATAGCTAATAAGGAAATAATTGCTTGCTCCTAGTAGGACTTGACAAAGCCTCCTATATATACCATATACCTTGGTTATAGGTTGTATACTCCACCTACTCGTCTACTTACCCTCTATCTAATATATATGTATAGTAAGTATACTATGTACTTTATCTACCTACATCACCGTAAAGCCATTAACCTCTAGAGTTAGTAAGTTACCAATATACAATCGGAGATATCATTGGTGAATTAATGATTGGAATGTGCGATCTAACTGGATGCCTGCAGCCTAGTGGCTAGATTAACGGAGTACTGAAATATTATTTTAACGTTATAGATTAGAATAACACAAACGAAAATAGTAAGGAAGGGGCTATAACCCTATATATTATATCCTGTTTATCTTGCCTGCTCGGTCACCACTGTAATTGTTCTTATTCGTTCAAGGCTGCCCTGCCTTGGTACACTTTCCTCTCTGGGGCTACTAGGCAATATGGGGGACGAGACAGCTGAGAGCCTTCTGCGCTGGGTAGGACAGTTGGACCTACTATTACTATTAACACACACTATTAACATTTATTGTTGCTTTGGTTCTTTGACTCTTTTTTGTGTTTTCTTCCTTTCACTATTTCTCTCTTTTCTATTTATTTTTCTTTTCCGTTTTATCCGAGGTTGTTTTCCTGTATCTAGTGGTTAGCTCTTTCTCCCCACTCTTCCTGCCCCATTGAATATATAACCCTCCCCTCCCCTTGGTATTCATCAGTTGCTACTATTTATGAGGGCAAGTGCTCATAAGCCGGGTTATATGTATTTCCTCATTTATATGTTTATTTTTTCCTGCTTGTATATACTATTATATGTTGCACACACGCCTAGGAAGGTATACTGACACGATAACGGTGTGTTTGTTTAGACACAGAATAATCTTTTCTCTGCTTTTTTTTCATTTTTTTTTTTCAGGGATGCATATATGCTTACTTATGAGCGGGTTTATTGTGAGGTCTATATATAAATTCTTGCTTACAATGACGTCTATGGCACATATGGGGGAGGGTGTTGGCTTGCAGTATGACCTTGTACAGCTATAGGCTGATTAGCCTGTGTGCCTATATTCGTGTCCAGACCTACACTCCATGGGCTGCTATATCTCCCTCCCTCTTCTCCTCCTTGGTTAAGTTGTAAGCAAGATGTTCCTTCTGATATTGGCTGCCCCTATAGATTCAGCAGTTTAAAAATATCAGCGAGCCAGTGACAGACTGGACTGACGTTAGTGATGGTGTAGCCCTCTATGAAATCATGGCTGAAATGTAAGCTTAGCACTGGTAGGATAGGATAGCAGTTGGTATGATGTGGCTCATGCATACGGGGAAGGTGTGCATGTAAGAGGGGTGTGCTATTAGCTAGACTAGGGGACTAGTCATAGGAGGTATATAGGATATAGGATATAAGATATAGTACATAGTATATAGTATATGGTATATAATGCATAGTAGATAGTCTATAATGTATGATATATAGTGTATAGGATATAGTATGCAGGTGGCGACTACTATATATAACATGGCCTCTATTCCAGGCAGTAGGCCATGTATGTCTTAGATAAAGAGTCTATAGATAAAAGGGTAGAGTGTATTGAAGACTATAGGACCACATATACCACCAATCATATGATTAGGTTTATTGCATGTGACTATGATTGACCAATTGAGTCTGCAGTGAGCCAAGACTATTCGACAAGGCCCTCCTGAAATATGGCGTGCGAACCAATGCCAGGCTTAGGATGACTAATGTTAGCAGACTATTGAACTCTCTGCTAGACTACTATGCAGAGGTTAATATCCTTCATAGGAATAGCATAGTACTATAAACTATACTTTGTTATAGCAATATCTACTATAGGGTATATACCTAACACTATACTCTATACTATGAGATATATACCTAACGCTACACTATGTTATAGTAATATTTACTATAGGGTATGGCATCTGCCTCCGTACTGACGCACAACGCTTTGTTATTTATCTGCTCTTTCTCTCCCTCTTCCTCCTTGTTTTAATATTACACATACCCCTTCTCTATACATACGGCTTTCTTTGCAATCTTGCACTCCTCATCTTTCCCTTTCTTGCTAATGCTCACTCTCCACCTTGGTCTTCCCTATTCTTCTACGCTCTCTTTCTATCAGGAATTCTCCCAAAGTGCTGAGGCTCTAGAGGTGCCTGATGCAGCCAAGGTGGCTACAGGGGTACACACAGAGGATACAGTTCTGTTGGCTAAGTTGGTCTTAGGGGCGGCGGTATTCTCAGCCCGCAAAGAAGGTGAGTACTGGTATAAGGTATTTCTGGTGAATCAATTATTGCTTAGGTATTCCTATATGAAAATATGGATATGCTTGCCTGTTCTTTTAATATTTTTGGTAGGATCCCATTTACCAGCCATGGCCATGCAGTCTACCTGACAGGCCACAGAACTAGGTTATTAGAAAGAAACACTGCTAGGCTATTAGAGAGAGCCAAAGTTAAAATAGGGCGGCCAACTGATAGTGATAGTAATAGTCATAGATATCCTAGTGACCCTACTTGCAGTCATTGCCTGATTAGCCTCTTCCCTTCTAGAGTACATTGCTGCCATTCTCCGCCTGGATGAGCCCATCCAGATTGCCCTTATGGCTGTTATCCAACAGGTGTGGTATATATGTGTATATTAATTAATAGTGGTGTGTGGTATATATATATATACTAACCCATGGTGTATGATAGATGATGGCTAGGTACCCAGCTCTAATGGTTGCCAGTAGTACTGAAGGTGACCCTTCCCCTGCATGCAGATATATGTGGACATGTACATTGATGAAATACATGATTACGCACACACACGCATATATATGCCTGCCAGTTTCTTCCTTCTCTGCCCTATGTTTCATGTCCGTCCATATTCCTCTCTTTTTTTTCTTCCCTACCCTCCACCCACTTAGCGTAAACCCATTTCTGTGGATGGTTAAGAAGTAAAGGGAGTGGGCTAATGGGTAGGAAGGCGTCTCTGACAGGACTGAAATGGGGGTAGGGCCTGAAGGGACACACAGCCATGATTTACTACACAGTGAGGGTCAGGTGAGCCTACCGTGGGAATGAGGTATGAGTGGGTTGGGCAGGGGATAGGGACTGACTGCAGCAGGGACAGGCTATAGGGTTGGAGATGGAAGAGCTTCGCACAGCCCTGGCCGCAGCCAGGGAAGACCTTCAGAGAGAGAGGCAAGAGGTAGCCCACCTACAGGAGACGGTACACATCCTACAGGGTAGGTACAGCACCTTACTGTTGGTGTGCCGGGGGGGAAGAGAAGGGCCTGACCGCATTGCTTGCAGGTGAAAAACAAGTTGCGGATGCCCGAATCAAAAGCCTAGAGAACTATGAAGACGAAGACACGCCCTCGGGAAAAGTCCTGGTAGGTGTATGTATGCCTGTATGTTCTGCCATAAAATTTCATGCTTGGACCACCCTTTACATAGTTTAGGTGTGTGAAGCGACTTGCCATATGGGTCCGTTTTGTAGGTTTAGGTTGACATATATGCTATCTTTGTACATGTTAGGGCTACATTAACTCGGCTCTCTTCTCTGTGCGAGAAAAGGTTTAACGACAACACATACCATGATTTGAGAATAACCCATGTATGAGTTCTAGATATTATCTGACTTGTGGTTGTGTATTGCCTCTAGACCGAAGTGCGAACCACCTGTACCCAGCTAGAAGAGAGGCTATTTTCTATGGAGAGTGATAGAGATATGCACAGACGAGAATGCCACACCTTGAAACAAGAGTTGGAGGACTTAAAACGGAAGGTAGGTAAGGCCTGAAGGCTAGCACTGTGCTATAGTATATAAGATTAAAGCACACTAGTATATAGGATTACACTACACTAGTATATAGTATATGGTACCATAGGGCCCTAACCAACACTGTGCTATAGTATATAGTATCACAGGAGACAGCTGAACAGGCCTTGCAGTACCGTGACGAAGGGGACCTTCTACGGCGGGAAGCAGAAAGGGTACCTATACTGGAGAAGGCCCTGGAAGTGTGCAAGGCCAAGGTAGGGGGTATAGCCACTACGTTATCTATATCTATACTGCCCTCCCCGTTCTTGCATACCCGCATACTTCTATATATCCCTCAGGGCACACTTTGGCGCACACTTTGGCGACTGCATATTTCCATATACATGTATGCGTATGTATGGCTACGTGCAAATAACAGTTAATAACTGTTGATATCTATTATCTTCTCAACTTAGAAATGAATGATTATGTATGCTTTAATAGCTGGCCACCCAGTTATCTGGCGATCCATATTGAAATTTTTTTCTTGACTGGTAATGACCCGTGTGTAATTAAAAGCTTGCCACCACATAGCCTGGTGGGTGTGCTGGTATATTTTATTTGCTATATATTTTTACACATTGGCCCCCTATTTCGCCTTGTGTAGCCTAGCTTGAAGGGTTGGCAGGACCATACAGTTAATAGGTGTTGACAGGGCTATATAGTAGGTATTGGTAGCGCTATATAGTAGGTGTTGACGGAGGGGATATAGATTCAGGACATGGCCGCACTGAAGCTGCAGGTGGAAGATTTAGAGAAAGCTAACGCTATGTATATAGAGAGGTCATTAGAGTTAGAGGTGAGTAAGCATGTACTTGTGGTGTGATTATTTGAAGTTAAATAGGGCTAGTGTTACTATATAAGTTTCATATAGAGTTAGGTAGGATAAAAGACTGTCCACTGTACATGTGGTGCCTGGGCCTGACATACATTATGATTGGCCCCACCTGCTCTGCTTCATTCTCACTCACATGATTTATATCCTATCACATATAGGATCAATTGCGTAGAGTCGAACAGCAACGAGACCACCTGGACAGTGAACGACTGAACGTGGTATCATTGACAGAGGACCAGTGTAGTATGGCACTAGATTTGAAGCAGGTGGGTTAGGGCTATGTGTTATGTATTAAGTAGTGCACAATACATGCATGCTATGACCATCTTCCTATACTGTTCTATACATATTCTTGGGGTTTCTTGGCAGTGTAAGTAGAATAGATACACTATGGCTGACCTGGGGCCATACAGGCACTCGAACTGGTCAAGGATCTGAAGAAGCAGCGTGATTGTCAAGAGAGCAATCGGCTGGAGCAAGAAGATCTGATTAGATCACTGAAGGACCACATCCATAATATGGAAGATAGCAGCATAGTGACTGCAACTTCAGGTAACTCCTCTCCCTCCCTTCCTTCCTGTCTGGCCACTGGCAATGTGCTTGTGTGTAGGGCAACCACCTCTGGTGTTATTAGGTGCATGGTGCTGATTGTCTGATGGTACCATAGGCTCCAGGTCACCCTCGAGTTTGTTGAGTGTACAACTGGATGGAGATAGGGTAAGTAGTTAGCTCGCTATCTATCCCTATATGAGAGGCCTGTATAGCTGTGGACCTTGGAGGAGCCAGAGCGTGCAGTAAGGTTTATAATTTAGAGAGATGATAATAGAGGCTGAACCAAGATAATACACAGGGGAAAATTAACCAACTAGAGAGAGAGATATCTGTTTTACGAGCAAAGTGTCAAAGGCTGGAGGAAGAGATGGCCGGGGCTGAGAGAAGCCCGTCCATAATCTTAAATGGTATGTATTATATTAGGGGAGGTATGACCTGGACAGATGGGGGACTGGGGGACTATACAGTCATTGACGACAATGGGCAGAGCACAAAGGGGCAGGTGGAGACAATGGCATGAACGACATGGCAAATGGTAGCAGACTTCTAGAGGTCCAGCAACAACTGGCTGATATGACTAATCAATACAACAAGATCTTGGCTGAGGCAGGGTATGTATAGCCATTATACTGGAAAATAACTGGTATAGGAGGTGAAATAGGAGATGTATGACTGGTTGGTACTGAAGGCCAATGCTCTGTCTGCCCTAACATATATGATTGTACTGACCCCTGACTGCAGCCGAGTGACATTGATATGTGGCTATGCGTCTAGTTGTATTAGTTGGTGTTCTCGATTATTTTTTATTGTTGATGTATCTAGATCTATGGAGCTAGCATGTGGTTCCTTATGTATATAATGCGAATATTGTACCCACACATATACATGCCAACCCAGGACCTATGACCTTAGTGTGTTATGTTGTGACCCTGACGCCATACTGATGACAGGCCATGGCGGGTGGGATGGGGTAGGGGCAAAGAGGCAAAGGAAGTGGAGTACTTGGGCCAGGTCAACGGACTTCTAATGGAAAATCGACAGCTGATTAGTGAGAATGGCCAGTGGAAGGAGGACTTTGACTTGCTTACCATGAAGCATCAAGAGCTAAAGGGAACCTATACCAGTTTAAAGGAAGGATTTTCCCTGCTACAGACGGTGGGTGGGTCAAGAAGTGTGAAGGGATAGACATGGGGCCTCCGCCGTCATATCCCAGAGCATGGCTTTTATTTTGTCTCTCCCCTTTTTGTTTATTTTTTTTTGTCTTCAATTAGTAGAGTTAGTCCTCGGCCTAATGCTCTTCCCTCCACAGAGTCTCAGAGGTTTGTCTGTTAGCACTGTGTGGTTGGCTTCATAGATATATATACTGCAATGGGATTGTCTGAATTAACCATTTACTATGTACAGCGCTTCCAGAAGTTCCAACAACAAGGGATAGATGGTAGCATCCAGCAACACCTGCAGCGATTACAAAACCAGCTGCTAGAGAAGGATGCTGAACTGCATGCTTTCAAGGTAGGAGGTCGTAGATATGGTGGTGATAAGGGGTGGTGTAGCGTGTGCTTCATGTTTTCAACATGAATGCGCAGGATGGAGGGATGTTGAAATTTGTATATTGGATATCATCTGTGTATGGTAAAAATAAGATTTGCGATTGTTACGATGTGGGCAAAGCTAGAGTGGACCTTGTACACCCATAGATAGACTAGCTGCCACTAGGTGTCTTTCTAGGAGGGCTGATATGGCATGCATGCAGGCAGCCGTTGAGGCTAAAGAGGCACTTTGGATGAGGGAGCAGCAGTTAGTGGCCACAGCGGTTTACAGCCAAGGCCTAGATATCCAGAGAATGGCCATGGCTGAGCGCCTACCCGGAAAAGAGTAAGAAAAGCCTCCTACCTATTTCCTTCTCATCACAGGATGGAATACTGTTAGTAACAACAATATATATGCATATGGTTATCCTTATTTACCCCTTTCTTTCTTCCTTATTGTTTACATCTCTTAACTGTGGATGTCTTTACCATTGTATATATTTAGATGGATGATATATTAAACGCAAGAAGGCATATCATATAGTACGTAAGCTGTGCAATGTGGAGTCTAATGTGTTGGGCCACAGAAGGGGCAAGGTGTCGCTGCTTACCACCCAGCGCAAAGCTGAAGCTAGAAACTACTACACACAGTACCAGACTGAGCCTCCTAATATAGAACCGTTGGAGCGTTACAGCCCGACGACTTAACCTAATATGTAATATGCCGACCAATGTTGATGGAAGAGTTTAAAAGACACCCTAGTTACAGGATTTGAAATAGAATTAAGCGGAAGGACCTATTACATACAGCATAGCAGGCAGACTATTCAGAATGAATCTCCTTATATTTTCAACCACAATATTCAACTTAAGTCTATCATTACGATGGTGTAATTAGGATCTCATGGCGCAAAAAAATACCAAATAAATAGAAGCTGTCGATGAAACGCAAGGAAATAAAAGAATATATGTACCTATATCTAGCTGCCATGACAATAATTCTATGCCTTATGAGGTCATAGGTGTAATGGGGTATAGTATTTCTTGGTTGGTAATTAATAGCAACCATGGTAGTATATCTTATATTAATCATGCATCCCTTTGAACTGATCACATGGCCTTAGGTTACTTACTATATTAGGCTTTGTATACATACAACCAGCACAAATTTTACCTTAACAAGGCTAATACTATAATGGGTATCGACTTTTCTTGCTAAAGCAGATAACCAATGATAACATTTGGATTATTTGTAGTGTATCGAAATGCAATACTTTGCTGCTTGTACTCGATCCAAACTTATTCTGGTTGAACGAACTAACATATCATACATAATAAAGTTGAGTCATTGGCTGGCCAGTGACTAATATTCACACCAGTCAAGTATTATTTATTTATGCTTTAGATACCATGTGGAAGATATTAGAGTGTCACCTCTTCCTAATATATATCACTAACAAACCCAATTTGTACCACCAAGGCAGTTTATTTCCGTTATGGAGGCATTAGTAGATAGGTCATTGGCACCTAGCTGTGTCTCGTGCCAAATACAGCAGCGACAATACTCGCCAAGACTCTCACTATAATCTCATAGCCCCCGGGTGGATAGATAGACTAGCTTAATTAAGAACATACTAGGGGTGCATAAGACCAAGAACTACAGGTAATTTATTTATGGTGTCCTAAAATGCATTCATGCCTTGGGTATTCCGAGCAGCCACCATGGTCTGGGCTACAGTATGATCATCTATCGTCCCCATCCTGTAAGCCCATCTATGTCAACTAGCGCATGTGTATTTACACTATCTCCATTGCCTCGCACCCTAGCTACCAATAGCAACAAGGGCTGATTGAACACTGTGAATCTAATTGAATGAACCATGGCCATAATGTAACATTACCTCAGTCTTAGTATTATATTATCCGTGTAAAAAGATCAAAAACAAATCATGAAAGTTACAGAGAAAACATTGCCTCCGGGCAGTAGTATGGCATACATAGCCAGGAATTGGTTTAAGAACATACAGACAGGTACTAAGAACAGATGCCCTGATATACACAAAGGACAAGTATGCCTAGGAGATGGTATGCTCACTAAGATGTTTAAAAGAAATAATGCCTACTGGGGGCCTGCCATAACACAAGGGGAAAGTACAGTATGGGATCAGAGGGCAGGAAGCATTATTGTCCCCGTAGTAGGATGTGCAATGTGATGGTCATCTTTAGGCTATACGCAAGACACTACACTATCTAGGTAGCTTACCTGCAGTTGACTGACCGGGTTGGGGGAAAGACACGGGTGGCTGGGTAGCACCCCCTGGGCCCGCTGGACGCATCATGCCTGTACCAGCTATATAGTTAGTATCACCTTAAAACATATAGGCCATGTGCCTTATGAACCAATACTGCTTTTGATTAAAAGAAACACCCAATCACTTCCATATTTAAACTCAAAATCAAAATGAAACAGTGGCAATACGGGTATAAGCTGTGGTGTGTTTAAGCATTGTGTTATTGAGCTGTGCTTTCTCTCTGGTTCTTCCTAGCCCTATGATGCCTGTCGAGAAAGAGTCGTCCTAAAAGACCCTCTTATACAATATAAAATATATAAAATATATAGTAAGTATAATAATGAACTGTTGGTAGTTCTGGATTTACCATTCCTCCGTACATATTAATACTATTACCATCTCTCCCCCTACACTATCAGAGCTAAGACATTTGCTCACCTGGCATACCCATCATAGCCCCCATGGGGTTACCTGGCATGCCCATACCAGGCATACCCATCCCAGGCATACCCATCCCAGGGAATTGAGGCATTCCTCCAGGAGGAGCCATGCCCAGAAGACCAGCTCCACCAACCGACTGGGGGAAGGGATTCATACTACCACCTACAGCCACTGTGATGGGAGTCAACTGGGACAGGGCGGGAGGGATGAAGAAGCCTGAAGAAAGGAAAATTGCAAGGTTTAATAGAGGGAGGAGAGGGGAGGGAGGGAGGTGGAGTAGGGCCAGGTCAGGATGCATGTTAACAATGTGAATAGTAATAGTATGTATAATAACGCATACATCAACCAATGTTAGTGAGGCAGTCTATGGCAAAGTTCTCTTATAAAGACAGGAAAAGTGTGAAGGAAATACACACCTTGGGCCATCAGACTCTCTTGATTTTCTTCATACCACTTCTGGTAGAAGGCTCTCACATTGTCTCTGTGCTTTCTACCCTGGTTGTGGGTCTTTCTTACAGAAGCCTGTAAAACCAGCCCGCACCATGATAAGTTGTATAGTCAACAACCCTAGTGGGATTAAACCAAGCCATGTTCTAGCATACAGAAGGTATGGGCCACGACCCACAAAAAAGAGAATACATACAGGAAATATCCCATGTAGCACCTTACTAGATTATAAAACAAAGGCAGGAAATGACCATGAAATTAACCCACATCCGTCAAGTCTCTCGTTCCGTTCATTTCAGCCTCATGTCTAGTCTTAAAGGCTTGGCCTGTTTTGAGTTATCGTTCCTCTAGCATACAGGCTAGTGTTCGTGCATTGTTTTCTTCCCCGCCTCCTAATATAACAGTTCATTATCCTATTTTATACACCCATATCTATTCACTCACTCTTCTTCACACATAAATACAAACATATACTACCAGTCCACCAATTTCCTTAGCTTCAGTCAAACCAAAAATATACTTAACCTTCACTTTCTCTTAACATGCACACTAAAAATGGTATGCCAATGGGCAGTCCACCTTTCAATCACTAGTTGACAGGTAAAATTATAAACAGCTCGCAGAACTTACAGAATCATGGGTCAGAAAGGCGTCACAATAGTCACAGTAGTACCTGTAGAATATATGTGTAAGAATGCTTGTCCCTCTTCTATAGTAGCTCTCAATACTAATAGTTATTTCTTCCCGACAGGGGAATCAACCAATACTTGCAGTGAGCTAGACTATGCTATCCTTTGTACAAGAATATTCATCACAACCCCTGTAGAAAGCAAGGTGGCGGTTTTAGAAAAAAGAGTTATAATACGGAAATGGTGCCATATCCTAATAATTCAGACACGCACTGTCCATAACAAAACGTTTGGTACGATCATTTTCAGAGCATTCGTAGACATAATGTAGTCCTGTCTCGGGTTTATAAGTAAGTAGGCTTTGACGCGTCGCGCCTATAGACAAGTACATAAGCCTGAAGGAATAAGTAAAATTTGAACATCTATCAAAAGCAATAAAGGAGGTTGCAAACCTTGGCATGGCTGACAATATTAAACTATTAACAGGTATGATAGTAGTATATAATAATATATTGTTTTAAGTACTAACTCGCTAACGTGTGGCCCGTCTATCTAACCATCTACCTCTATCGCCTAGGCCCCATTAGCCACTAGTGATTGGCTAGCCGGCTTTGATGACAAGGCTGGGTTGGCGAGCCACCAAAGCGTTCTATAGTACTGTATGTAGTAATAGGAGGTTTGCAACCCAATTATAGAAAGAAAAATAAGTAATTAGCATGTATTTCATTCCAGATTTTAAAAACAATACATAATTGCAATGATTTGTTAGCTTATATAGTAGGAAAGACATGTTTCAATAGCACAGTAGTCAGATAGGTGTCAATGATAATTCTGCTGAAGAAATCAGATATTAATATTATTTTTATTAAAAACTTACTTCCCACACGACTCGAGCCAATTCGCCCTTAAAACTCAAATAGTTTCCTATACTATAAACGGCTACATCTTGGTGCTTGGAGGTCAATTGATTGGTCAAATATCTTTTCGGGGGCCTTAAAGAAATATAATGTGCAAACTTCTATACCTTACATAGGCATGAAATACTGTGAGATTTCATAATAGAATTTTAGGATCATGGTAAGAAAGAGGCCCAGGATCATACTGCTCCATCTAGGCCCTATTAGAGTTAACAAATTTGGGTGGCAATATAGTTATTACGGGTTATATTACTAGGACTTTTATGGTATTTTATACAAGTGAAAGGTTTATTATATAATATTATACCACTACTTTGAACTGATAGTATTATTGTACTCAACTATAATAAATTAAGCCCCAAGTATTCAAAACGAATATTAAGATACGTTTCGTTTTTCAAAGGTTTTCTTGGATTTCATGTCAGTAAGTACAAATTTGACACTATTTGTTTATGTTCATTGAAATCCAGGTACATATTCTTTTTTTAGGTTGGATATTCTTTCAATCAAACTTATTCTGAAATACTGAAGTAAACTTAAGAATTTTATTTGCCTTGTTCTTTTAAAGTATATTATATTAGCCATAATTCAAATTTTGGGGAAAATTCTGTAATATTATGCAATTTCAAAAATAAGACAATGCAGTCAATTGGCTAAGTGTAAACCCATTACAATTTTTTAAGTTCACAAATTAACTGCTAACAAACATAGAATATTATTACAGGGAATTTCACATTTAAACTATTTATTTACACAACCCATATCTGTGAAGTTATTGAACTCATTCCCAAGTTTTTGGAAGGTGCTAATGATGAGGTTGTCCTCACCTCTCCCAGTCATCTGTGACACATGATTTGACATATATGAATCAGTAAGCAATCCATTTTAAAGTATAGGAGGGCAAAAAATGGTTTCGCCTACTAACTCAACCCATCACCTATTTAAAGCTTTTCATATGACATTTCATTCTCTATTTGTATTCATTAATCTTTAAGTATACATGAAAAATTATAACCACCATCATTAGCTCTATATTTATACTATACTATACTTACTGAGTAATTTCAATAGCAGCAGCCTGAGATACACTTGCTTCAGATTAATGATTCGGAAAATGCAGACATTTAAGAATCCCTTGATCTGACACATTGGTAAATTGTTGTCCGTGTGACTGGTTTCCAAGATCAGTAGACTAAAATTAATACTTGGAACGAAGGTAATAAGGGATGTTCCAAGAATTCTGAAATTAGCTACCAGTAGTTGGTAGCTTGACTACAGTGCACCAATCACCACCATCACCATGTGCTCCTATAATGGTAAATATTGTTCATACACGTGGTAGTCTTCCGGTATCAAACTAAGGCAGGCTGACTCTGTAAAGGTAGTATATTTGGCATAAATTTTAGGTATATAAGCACCATTAACAATATCTATTCAATGTAGACTTAACCATTTGGTATCTACATTAAGGCATCTAAATTTTTGATAGGTCATTATACCAATTATAGCAAAGGAGTTGAGATAAGGCCCAGGATAATCTATTTAAAACTAAGGCTGTGCGATTTTGTTTGTCCCAATAGGGGCCTGACCACCTGGAGCACTCCATTCAAAAGAAAAAGTCAAACAAACCTGCTATAATCTTAAGTAATCTTAATAAATATATAACAATAATGCTATTGGTAGAGCTACTTCATTTATAAGAAATATAGCCTATTTAGTCTAAAAGAATAATAATAGGTATGCTTTATTTTAACTTTTAACTTTTTTTTCCCTTCCAAGTCTCTATATTATTGCACTTAATACTAAAGCTAGTAACTTTGATAATTCACTTTCCAATAATAAATCAATGCACAATTAGGATTGAACACTCACCTTTTGCAAGAGCAGATAAAAAGAGGACCTCATATATATACAATCAGAGATGGACTCCATAAACTGTGTTATGCTAGATTTAAATACTTATTGTAAATAATACAAGAAAATATAAGGTCAATTTTTTGAAATGTAACACAACAAACGTTTCCATTAGATTGTATTTTTTGCTACACTCTGTATTAAACAAATTAGCATCATCATATCTAATCAATATTTTTACTAAAATATTATTGTAAATACATAAGATATAGCTTTAACGGGTATCTATTATAAACTGTTATTTACAAGTACTAACAATGAGCAGTCCAGACCTGTTTCTACTTGATCCTTAAAATTTTCCACTGACTTTGACTTCCCCTATCTAGATCTACTTTTTCTATATTGGTGGATCCTCAACGCTATCCTCCACATTTAAAGTTATATTTGAAGATAGTGATGGCACTGAGGTAAAGGTTAATCCAGAGGATCTACCTTTCATTATTGGAGTACCTTTCATTATTGAAGAACTCCTCTCTTTTCTTATTTTAAGCTGACCATTCTTACCCCTGTGAAATATTTTCACACAAGGAACACTTGTCTCATAGAGTCTTACATATCTGCTGATTATAATTCAATTATCCTTGGTGCCCAAAAGATGTTATACCTTCATGGTCTCTTAATAACCCAACATTGCAATATTTTTGCCTTTTGGTCCAGTCCAGTCTAATGTTTATTTCTTTTAAAAGCATTGGAAACCAAAGGCACTCACCCTGTTGAGAGGTCCTAGTCTAGTGTTATTCGTTCTATGAGGGTAATAACTTGAGCAGGCTGATTGGTAGGTAATTTGAGACAAATACCGTTGAGTTGATTACTTTATTCCAAAAACTCATGGAAATTGCATTTACAATTTGTGCACTTCCTACCTCTGTAACGAGCTACTGAGTATATCTTTCACTGAAACCAGATTACGCGGGAGGATGAAGGGCTGGTTTGATGCAGCATTTTTTTAAATTTTCAATAATTGTTGAAAACTGGATTGAAGTACTCAAATCCACTGCCAGTGATCAATGTTGACAATGATTTGTCATGCTTTATTGTGGCATGGGCCTGTAAGGTTTTGAAATTTTTAAATGTTTTAGATTTTACATTTAATAGTTAAACTATAACAATATTGGAAAAGGCATCTCTACATATTCCAATGGATTTGTAACTAGAAAAGTTTGGCTTTAAAGGACCTGTTAGATCGATGTGCACCAGCTGGAACAAACAAATTGCACGGTTGGTTTGCTCTGGATAAAGGATTGTTTTGGCCTTTGAAAGATTACACATCTTGTGCTTCTTTTTTTTCTTCTTGTAAATCTTGATGTTGGACATTAATATGGCTAAAGACGTAGTTTCTGGGTTAAAAAGCATAAATTTGTAATATGAGGCCATTTAAACAATTACGCCTACTGTGTTTGCATAAATGGCTAGTTTGTGTTTTGTAAACAAATTCTTGGTGACTTGGTTTTGCGTATTACAAAAATATGTCATACAGAAAAATAGTCCTTAAAGATATGTGTCTGGCAATTACCATTTAAGTATCTGTTTGTGTTTAGTATGCGGTAAGTTCAACAGTACGGTACATTGATTAATATTTTCAAATAATTAAGTAGTGTTGGGTCTAAATGTTTGATAATCTATTAGAACATTATTTATAATACTTTCTGCTAAATATAGAGTCAAGGAAGTTGCTGAATGAGTAGATTCTGTAGAGGAGTCTGTTGATATAGACAATCTAGAGGATACAGAATCAACGCTGGTGTCTTTTGATGGGGTCACTGGTTCCTCATTGGTAGCAAACATGTAACCCAAGTCTTGTTTATGAAAGTCCTCTGAAGCAAATGGGAAATCTATTTTCACTTTTTTTTTGCCTATTTGCAGATTGCTTTATAAAAGCTGCAAATTAGACAAAATTACTCTTGGGAATACTCTTCTTGCAGGCAGGGATTTTTATGTTAATAAGGTAAAGCCATAACTTACATTCATAAAGATACAAACTTGTATATAACAAACATTTATTATTCTTGTAACCAATAGCTAGTAAGTACAGCTTGGTACTAGTTTCTGGTAGATTAGTTTAATATTAAAATGTGTGCTATTGTTCTCAAGCATGTTTTTTATTAGTCTAATATATATTAGGTAAAATATAAGACATAACCAAAAGTAATGGGCCTAGAAATTAGAAATGCTCTACTTTTTCAGCTTGTATACACTAGAGTTACTAAATTCCAAAGTGTTACATTTCCCATAGCTTTCTTAATTAATATCCTTACTAATTATCAAATCTTAAAGTTATATTGCAAAATAATTTAAAATCACATGGTTATTTATCAATCTAAAAGAGATCATACTATGTATCCAGAGGTTTGTAATAAATTAATGTATCTAGAAGGCAATGAAGCATTAGTTTAGGTTTGGTATTACTATGATAGTTTGCTAAAATAGCATGATGTATTCATAAAAGGAAAAAACTTGATACCTTTTCCAATGCTCTGTGAGCTTCAAACTATATTACCAGGCTCCATAAACTCAGTTAGGACCAGATCCCAACTAGTAGGTAATTAATCTAATAAATAATGCCTTTTTACTAATGCTTCAAAGCTGTATCTAAAACAAAGTGATAAATTTATCTAAAAACAAAAGTAGGCTTCAAAGGTACTTCCTCGTGGAAAGGAAGTCTTGGTGTTTCACATCATCATAGCACACAAGAAGACAGTAAGAATTGAAAGTAGTTCTAACTTGAAGGAAGAAATTATTGCAAGAAACCTAAAAGAGAGTTTTAAAATCAATGAAGAATATGATTCCTTTGATCTATTAGGTCCTGACAAATCCAGAACTGAAGCCACATTTGATTATAGTAAAGAGTCCAACACAGCTTTCCCAAGTTCTGACAATTATAATATGAAATTTGAGTGGCCCTGATTAAGAACCCGATCTCTACTTAAATAGCTTCTGGTAAAAAACTAACCCACCATTCATATTATAACCCAGTTGAATTGCTGAATTAAAAAAAGAAAAACTAAACAATGGGTTGAGGTTGGAATCAGAACTCATGATATGTGTAAACTCCAAAACTACAACTTAAGTGTTAAAACGTTTTCGTAAGACTTTGGTACAGATAGCTAGCTATTCTACCTTATAAACCAAATGATAAGATTACATACTAAAAGCTCTGGTCAAGCTACTTCTGAATATAGGAGGTTTTCTAGTGATAATGTTTTTATAAATCAATTACTAAATTGGTTTAACTGCAACTTATTTTGATTAAAGTGTTTCACAACTGAACCATCTAATTACCTAAGGTAAACATGCATTTAAGTCAATTTTTTCTGGGCCCATATTTTGAGAGGAATGATAAAATTTAACACTCATCTGCTTGATACACAGAGACATAATACACACATTAGTCATATATTACAATATTTTCAATATTTGAAAAAGGGTTTTCTGACCAAAATACACACCAGGGTTCTTAGTTATGAAAACTTAAATTTGCTGGTAAATAGCAGAGCAGAGATTTCACCAAAACAATTAAAACAACTATAGCATTTAGATTGGGGTTTTTGGAACTCGCATACAATGGGTTATTCTTATGCCAACCAATAGTTCAGATTAAATGGTTAATCAATACTACACAACTAGGGTGCAGTTTGATTAACAGGTTAGTTTTTTGTTATCAATACAAAAAACTATATAGCCAGACGTCAGGCTCTTAGTCTAGACCTTTTGAGACTCATATTGTAATAAATGTATGCTTAAAATAAATTTGAATTTATTTTTTTGAGTAGTGACTTTAGAAAGTCAAGAACATGATAGCTATAAGAAGATTATTTGGAAAAGGGAGTTTGTAAGGATTACTTACAGTTTATATATGATAGTCCGTGATTACATTGAAGAAAGTCAAAGTTTAGGTTAACTCTAATTCTGAGGAAATACTTTAACCAGACTTGGACAAAACGTTTGATGCCTGTGAATACTGCAAGTCATCCTTAGGTGGCAGCAGTTTTGACTCTGTTAGTACCAAATATTAAATGTTTCTAGAATTTCATTCCAAGTCAACACACCCCCGACTGATTTCAACATACTGATGGTTTGTTATGCAATTTATTTTCCTCCTTGACCTGCCGGATTCTTTTATTCTTTAATTCATGGATTTCGTTGTGAGAAAATTGTCACACCTTTTCTATCTGTACATTTTATGGTTGGTATTCTCTTCAATGAGATAATGATTGCCTTCAGTCTGTAAAATGAATTATGCAAAGCACTCGTTTCTTCACTTTCTATCAGCATATTCAGTTAATTATTGATGATGAATACTTGTTCTTTCATGGACGAGATAGGTATTTTCCCTTTCCCTTAGGTCTGAGAATGAACCTAGGATAATTTTTAGGTCCAATAAGTATAAAATGCATTTGGTGTTAATTGCCCTGATATTTTTATCAAATATATTGAAGCAAATATGATGATTCCAAGACAAAAGATAATAGTTTGGTATTTATGTTTCATTTAATATATAGCTTTCCAGGGGTGAACGTTGTGAAGTTGTTTTTGTTGAAGTCAAGGTGTTAAACTGTACTGCAATATAACACTAAGTTTATCTTGTCTGATTCTAAAATTGGACCAACTTCAGTTCGCATAGACTGTAACTCTTGCAATGGCAAAATATTGATAGGGTAAATATACCCTGTCTTTTTATTAAACCATTACCTTGACAATGACACATGTCAGGTGGCAGACTATAATGCAAACAAAACTAGAAGCTCTATCTTGACCACACAATACAGTGGTTAATTTATATTATTTTAAACACGTGTGAAGTGGTGAGACTAAACTCAGATCAAACAGTATACCTATTATGGTATGCAGGAATTGGTCTCAATCTGAGTCATTACTACATGAATTTGATAGATAGTTTTTCTATTGTTGTTATCTATTTTCTAAATAATATTCAATATTGATGAATTATAGGTAATAAAAAATGGAAAATATTTTATATCTTAATACAAATAATTAATTGGTTAAAGAATTGGTGTAATGTATTACATATGTTCTAATGGTAATTATATGTAAAATGTTCTCCCCTGCTACATATTATGTGTTGTAAATCTTCTTATTTGACTTACCTGGAGATCTCTTGTTAGGAAGATTGCTTCCTGAATGTAGTTGCATATTACAGTAATTATACAGACCTCCTCTTCATTATTCCCTCCCTGGAATTTAGACTGCTTTCCTTAGCATTACTTGTTATTCTGATCTCCTATTGTCATTTTGTTTTTGATTATAAGGAAACTGGGCCATGTTCTATAGATTTTAACATATCACATATTAATAATTCAGTATTTCAATATCCAACATTTAGTTACTGTTGTTAGTATCTTTTCTATGGTTTGAATTGTCCTGTTCATACTTAACTCCTACTGTAGTAGTTAGCATTGAAGTCCATGCTGTTAATGAGCCTTTTCAAAGTCTTACATTCTCTCATTGTCAAAATAAAAAATGCACATTCTTTAGATTTTTTTTATTCCCTCCAAGTGTTGAGTCATTTTGTTAAAGACAACTTCATTGTTCTATTTTGGTTTAGTTTTGTTCATCTTCTTTATAGCTGCTTGAACGTGTGCTAGATATACACAGTTAAATTCTGCTGCATTATATTTAAATAAAATTTTGCTATTATTATATTAAGATATATAAATTATGTATTGTACTGTTTTAGCACTGAATTGCCATACACAATATTACAAATTGAAATTAAAGTTGTTCTAGAATATTCATGTACTTTGTATGATAATTGCTTTTTTTTTCTAGACAAAAGGATAAAACTAGACTGTAAATTACAATGTATTGACACTCAATCTTACTGTATTAGAAATTGTTTTCTTGTTTTCTGATTAGCACATGGCTGCACCTTAAGGAAACAAATTAATCAGATAGTAATTCTGTTGTTTATCATACACTTTCTAGTTTGTGAAAATTGGGTACAACAGCAATTATAAGCTAACCAACATGCAACTTTTATTTCATTTATTTTCAGTTTTATCATTAAATGACTTTCAAGTGATGTTTTTTACAGAAAAGTTAATTTTTACACATTTTATTATCTATATACATTAGATATTTTAACCAGGGTTATAGGCACCCCACACAACTCTCCCCTATCAATGGAACCAATCAATTGGAATTTTGGATTGAAATGCGAGGTAGATTTAGAGTTGTCCATGTCAAACTCTGCAACTGTGGATTTTGTGCTCAATATTAGGTCAACAGTCCTTACCTGCCACCTAACTTTATCAACTATCACCATACTTCTCTAGTATTAATTGATAAGCACAATACTCAGCAAACAAGATCTTCATATGTGGCACCTGCATCAGGATTTCCATGCTGGAATAGGACTGACAAGCCAAAGGTTTCCCCATATATTGTTACACTATAATGCTCTGTTGATATACTATCACCAGGCATTCCACATTCTCATTTAAGGCCACTAATCAACTTTGCTCTGATGATGCATATTTCAGAGTCTGCTATTCCCACCTACACAGGAAAATTTTAGAATATATTTTTTCTAAATGGTCCAATCCCATCAAAATGTTAATTCGGGTATGCACATGGGAGTTACTTGTCTTACACCTTAATCATCCAATGCCTCAGGCTATGGCAGTGCAGTTAGAAGTAGAATCATTGCAGCAGCTCATGTGATTCTACATTGGGGTTTGAATGTGCAACAATGATTATTGTTGGATTAACCTTTGATATTCCATTTTTCCAAATCTGTATGAAATTGGTAGCCCAGTATAGCCAAACGTCAATTGCCAACATAATAATACTTAAGGCTCCAGATTAGTTTGGAAGTCTTTGCATGTATATGCTCAGCTGCAAGCATTGACTGACCACTATTAAAACCAGTCAGGGGTTGTTGCTGCTCCAAAACAAAACCATAGCTATGTTCGCTCTGCCTGTCTACCACAACATGGCTGTAAAAGTATAATCTGTTTGTTGTGTGTTAGGGGGATTGGCAATAGAAACACTAGCAATTTTCTGGACCTTGGTTCAACGATATCATCTTTGGATTCTACAGTAGTATCTGGAAGCATTAGGTTATTTTCATTTCAGTTGAAGAGAAAAATGGTGTTTGCTAATTGTATGAAGTATCTTGTGTCAACCGTATTAAGATGGTCCACCACTTGTTGATGGGCCTCTTATGTTGCTCAGGTTTAATGACACTTACATGCAGAATTTCTTCACCTTGAATTCCATATACCATTTTTGCTTAGTAGTAATGGTGGTAATAGACCTCTATTTGACACCCTTAATAGGTTTCCTATATAAAGTTTTTTTTTCATGCTCAGTCTTAACTACTTAAGTATATGACCTTTACTTTTATTCATAATACATAAAACTAAAAATGATCCAGATTAATACTACTGACACTAGTTATATAGTTGAGAGGAAGCTTTTGGCCAAATTGGGTTTTGGTCAAAGGCATAATATATTAAATTTTATATACATACTACTCAATGAGAACTCAATAGATCATTCTAGTACATATTCCAATCAAATAATTGGTACTTTGGCTATTATGTTTTGTAAACAAGTTAGAAAATTAACAGCACTATTTAAATTCTAGTAATTTAGCTTTAAGACAGCATTTAACTTTTAATTTTAATTAGTTATCATTAGTGGTAAAATAGTCTAAATTAAGAAGGTGTAACATGTTCTCTAATGCTTTGAAACAAAGAAATACATTAGAAGTAACTGCTAAAATCTAAGTATTAATACTTGTTTGAAACCTTATTTAAGACTCCATTTAGTGGAGTAGTCAGGAGGGAAATGGTGAACACCTGAGGGAACTCCAATTTTAAATATTTATTTCCTTCATAGAGGACTCAAACTGAGTCTTCTAATGTCTCCCATATTATACATATATATTTGTCTGTTTTGTTTGTCTTTAATAGAGTATTGATTTTTTCATAAAAACTTGTGCACTTTATTTTTGTTGTGATTTTTCTTAAATACTTATCATCAAACCGTGACATAAGCCGTCAATAAATTAATCCATCATTTTTACACAATTGATAAATGTCAATGAATTTGAATCTGTCAGATGTTTTCAGCTATAACGTTTTCCAAACGTTTATTTGTTTATGTTTAATTTAAGTACTGTTTTATTTACCTTTATTTTGATTGGCTACATATTGATCTTAATTAATTGGGATTACGATTGCTAAAGTTAAAGTCACTGCAATATATCTTTAAATCTTTGTAGATAACCTTGGGTATTTTTGGAAATCTATGCAGTAGACTGATTGGTATATTTTGAGTGGATAAGCAATCATAGTTAATTTTAATGCAGTACATTAGATCAGGGACTTATTTTTTTAGTTAAGTATGTGTTTAAGGTTATATTGACTTATATGATCAAGAATTAAGCTAAAATGTAAATCCCAACGTTATGATAGTCATATAAATGACATATTTATGGATTGTTCTATTTATGCTGAATGGGTTTCAGTAGAGTGGCAGAAACTATATAGGGCCATCACTTGTCTCATAATGGGACCAGAAAATATTATCAATAAACATACGTTTTACCTGACTATATGTTAGTTATTTATTAGTTGTTTAGATATCAAAATGCATCCAGATGAAGCGCCTAAAAAGAAATATTTTAAAAGGACGTTAGCTTTGACACCAAGGACTATTTAAGGGGAATTTCTATGGAAAAGAAGAGGAAAGTAATAAATATTCCCTCAACTTTAGAGGAGACTCCGCCTACAGACGTTATTCCAACCAAAACGTTTATACCTGCCATAACCTGATATATCAGCCTCTCCCATCGTAACCAAGCAGTAATTCAGACGAATCCATGCACACCATATTTACTTCTGACAGGGATATTACTGACAGACATTGGCAACATAAAATACAATAGAATTTGTTTCCAGAAGCTTCATCTCCGTTCTCAAAGTGACTTCAAAGCATGTGGATCTTAGCATTAATGTTTTTTTTGTTTTTCAAAGATTTGTTTTAAATATTATACAAACATTAATTGGCAATAAAAGAAAGAACATATAAACATTTATAATGATAAAACATAAGTTTTGATTTTGTATCTAATGTTTACCACATCCTACCAATACAACGTTCCAATCTGATTTTGACTGGTTCTTGTGACCCATCAAGATTACTATAATGTTTTGCATTGAACTTGAGTAATCAAATTTCTTATGATTCAGTGGCTGTGAATGATACTAAAAGGAGGGGAGGGATTTCCATAATCGAGATGACTCGTTTTGGATACAGGCCTGCTTCAGGGCCAGGGATTCATAATTAGTTGTCAGCCCAAAATATATTGAAAAGTGGGACAAGTAGTATTTCCTGGTTTAGGGTGACTGTCATGATGGTTTCAAACACTCCGCCAATCATGAAATGCTTGCATTAGCAATTTTGTTTTAAGAGGAATCTGCAGTCTTGTGCCTACCTTAGTGGGTATGATATTAAACCTATAAAAAATGTGTTTACTCATATACCAATAATCTTAGATTATTTAATTCTTAAAATGCAATTCCCACTATCCCACTTGTACCTGGGGGAGTCCTAGAAATTTTGTCCTAATGCTTTGAGTTGAGTTGAAGAAGGTTTTTGACCTGCTGAAAGAGAGCGCAATCCTTGACATTTGATAAGGTATTCTTTAGCTTGGTCCTTAGTAGATACGCTTCTTACCTCAATCTCATTATTCAATACAGCCCCTCTGATATAGTGATATCTTACAACTATGGGCCTTGTATTTTTGGAAATGCATTTGCATGAAGTTGGGTAAACAGCTAAGGTGTTGTCTCCAAATAGTGGCACCCTACTAGTGTCAAATCCTAGGTTATTTAAGTTCTGGGTAATGTATGCCACTTAATGGTAACATGCAGACTTGGCCACATATTTTGATTCACAACTTGATAGTACCACAATGGTCTGCTTCTTAGCACTCCAATCTATCAATACACCAGCCATGAAGATGATGAATCCACTAGTTGTCTTTCCATTCCCATAATGTTTGTAAACGAAATAAGCATCAGAGTATGCTGTTACATTGACAGATCCTGGGCTGTGGACAATGGAATCCTTTGGGTAGGTGTTTAGATAATGCAGGAAGTGTTTGAGCATTTCATAATGTCTTACGTTGGGTTTTGATATATACCTACACAGTATGGATGCAGCAAATGAGATGTCTGCACAGGAACTCTTGGCAATCCAGTTAAGGCACCCAATTGTACTGCTGTATGTTATAGAGTCACAGGGTGCTTGATCCAGGTCTGTGTAGTTGGCAAGCTGGGGGTGCTCCCATATAATAGAATTATGTGTGGGTCTGCCTTTAGACTGTCCATAAGATTTCACAAGTTTTCCGATGTACCCTGCCTGGCTGAGAAAAATACAGCCAGAATCTGTTTTAGTTATGCAGTAACCCAAAAGTGAAGTGGGGAATTCCAAGTCCTTTGTTGGGGATTTGGCTGATAGGTTCTTGATAAAGTCCTGCACCTCCTCAGAGTGTTCTGCACAGATGAGGATGTCATCTACATAAATTATCAATACCAGGAATCCCAGCTTGGAGTCATGGCATCTGTAGAGGCAGGGTTCGGCCTTTTGATGGTGAAAGTGTTGGGGCTGTAAGTAGGTGTCCAAGATCTGGTTCCATAAGAATCTCAAAACATGAAGACCATATAGCCCTTTGGTTAGCTTGCAGATATGATCCCTCTTCTCAGAGTCACTGTGTATGAGAGGTTGTTCCATGTATACTGGGGTGTCCAGATATGTAGGTAGGTAGGTGGATTTGATGTTTACTTGTCCTAGGTGATATCCTCTAGCTCTTACTATAGTTAGGAGCATCCTGATAGTGGTCAATGAACAGACTAGAGATAAAATCACATGGCAGTCAATATCTTTCTTCTTTTGAAGCCTTGGACTATTAGTCTGGCTTTGTGAGAGGTGACTGTGCCCTCTGCGTTTCTTTTTTAGTGTAGTACCCATAGTGATCAGAGTTCTTTTGTTTTTATGGGTCTGGGAACTAGTGTCCAGGTACCATACTTATTTATGGAGGCCATTTTCATTCCCATTGCTCTCAGCCACTGCATTCTGTCATGTGTCTGCATAGCTTCTTTAATATTCTTAGAGTCCAGAATTTAAAGCATGTCATTATATGGTGTAGTGGCTAACAGGCTAGCAGTTTTGATGAAAACTGCTTTGTTACTCTTTTGTTGTTGGTTGACTGGTTACCTGGCTCCAGAACGTGTGATCATTGGCTCATAGTGGTATTGTTCTCTATGTGGTTTTGTTGTGGTGACTTTTTCTGACTTGTCCTCCTTAGAATCAAACTCTATGTTCTCTGGTTCCGTTTTCTCTGGTTTAACTGGTAGCACTCTCTCTCCCACAGTTGGTACTTGTTTGGTTCCAGCTGTTCTTGCTTTGCTGACAGTTATGGTTGGATTTGGCTCTGGCCTAGTCCAGTCCTGCTCAGGGTAGTCCTGGGCCTGATCATAGGAATGGCTGATGTAAGATGTGAGTGGCAGCTCACAATCTAGATCTTGTCGCTGAGAGAGGTCATCATAGTTCATGGTAAATGGATCATGAACATGAGGATTATCTGTCTTGAAGGGGAAAACAGTTTCAAAGAATACCAGATTCCTTCTTGTTGATGTCTCTCTTGACTACCAATCCAGGACAATCCATCCAAGTTTTATTATGTCATATTCAATCATGACGCCAAGTTTTCCCTTGAGGGAAAACTTGTATTTAATTTGCACAACATTCAGTCTATAAAATATCTTAGATTCAAAAGATCAGAGTCTTTTCACTAAAGCCCATAGTCCAGTCCTCATCTCTATAGGGGGCATGTGGCCTTTCACAGTTATGGTGGATGTCATGTTATGTCTATATACTGCAGCCTGTAGAGCATATCCCCAAAAATTCATTGGAAGGTTAGAGTCTAGTAGAGCAGTTTTGGCCATGCCAGTAATTTGTCTCTCCATGTGTTCACTAAGGGCATTGCTGGCTGCTGCCATATAAGGTAGAGTGGTCATGTGTGTAATACCCTCCTGTTGTAGATAGTCCTGGAACTTGGAAAACATGTATTCCTGGCTCTACTCCATGAATAGTGTAGCCAATCTGAGTGGTGAATGTTGTGCCTCCTCAAGCTGGAATTGATAAGCCTCGAAGTGTTCAGATACCTTACCTTTTGTTTTCATTGAGGAAATAGTACAGTATTAGGTGTAGTCATTAGTAAAGGTGACTACAAAACGATTGTCATGGTGGTCCTTGGCTATTGGTCCTATCACATCACTGTAGGTTTTTTCTCCTGCCTGTGTGGATCTTTCTGTCTTTTTCAAGAATAATTTCCTTAAAATTTTGCTCTCTATACAGGGGTCACAAGGTCACAAATAAAATCTTTGGAGCTTGGGATTTATTTCTTCCAATGGGATAAGGCTTTTGACAGCCTGTCTGCTCCACGGTGTATAAATCGTGAGTGCCATAGCTTGAATGAAACTATGGAAAATACAACACCTCAAAATCGGGGTTGTCCCAGGCTGTTGTCAAAGGTGTGCATAGAGGTAGCTCCAGCTAAGTCCTCTTTGGGTAGTCCAAGTAAACTGACCTGTTCCACAGCATCTTAGAGTTTAGCATCCCATATGTACAGTTGGTTGCTAAGTGCATGTCCCTTCAGGATGGTTGTTGCTCACTGTTTAATTAGAGTCCTCCTGTTCATGAAAGCAGTAGAGATAATTGTGTCCCTTAATTCTGACACAGAAAACATGCCAATTGGCGCTGCAGGAAAGTAGAGGACTTCCTCTATTTGTACAGCAACACTACCGGGAGTCAGAAGTGTTATGCTGCCCTTGATTGCAGCATTCATGTTGGAGCCATCAGCCAGCTAGATTGGGCAGTGTACTGGCTGTATATTTTAGAAAGCACCCAATGCAGGGCATATGTGTATACTTGCACCACTATCCAAGATAAACTGGTGTTGTTGTAGGACTTGTACCACGGGAGTGACTGTTTTTGTAATAAAAGCAATATTGGCAGAAGCCTCTTTAGCACTTGTGTTGGTTAGATTGATGTTTCTCTTTGTGGACCTTGTCTGCTCCCTGTCATTCTTGATATCCCTTATGTTTCTTTTGTAATTGGGAAAAGCAGAATTGGATATGCAGTCCACAGAGTTGCGATGGATGTTTCTTCCTTCACAGAACTCACACTTGAATATTGGTCTGGGCTTGTTCTTTGTTGTACTTCCTCCTCTGGTATCAGTGCCACTTTTAGAGTTTGGAG
>NAOQ01000378.1:42592-59111 GCA_002751075.1 Ichthyophonus hoferi
GAGTTTAGGCAGTTCGGGGATGCAATTGTATATTTCTACGTCTTGTTCAGACACGTTCGTAAATAAATAATATGTTTTGATCATTTCAACCAGATTTATAAAACATAACTCAATTCTGGAGGGTATCAGGGTGTCGCTTTGTGGGTTCTTACAGCAATTTAAATACGTTTAATAATGAAAAATAAAACCAAAGCGTTTTGATGTTCACATTTTTGTATTATTTAAATCTGCCTATGCCACTCTTGTGTTCCTACAGCAACTATAAAAACTTATCACCAAAACAAGCTATGGTATATTTGAACATGTTTGTACCCAATTATTGACAGTTTAGCTTCCATTGGGTTAGGCTAAAGCAAAAAGGTGTCACCTTAAAAAACTCTGACACTGCATGGGTCACTCTCCCAAACGCCCCTGGGGTAGGCCCTACATGAACCTATCAAGTGGAAAACATTTTATTCTTGTATGCCTTTTATATATAAAAAAGGCTCTATATAATTTTTTTTCTATGCTATTCTATAACAAATTGGGCATTTGTACTTGCAATAATACTTATGCAAAGATTTATGACTTAGACTTGCGTGTGCATTGCGTGTGCAATCGAATGAAGGCAGATATTCTATTTTGTATATGAACTTCTAAGTATTTTCCCTGTCCTCTATATACGTCTATATTTGTATCTGTATTATAAATTTTCAACTCTTGAGATATACCTGACGTAATATATGTATATCTATATATTTCCGGAATCTATATACATCAATGGGACAATGTTGTTTCATTGATGTTTATATATTCTGAAATCGTCGAAACCTCTTGGATCAAGAAAGCGTATGACGCAATGGGAAATCTAAGGGACTCATTGTTAGTAAACCCTTTTGATTGGTATCATTGAGATGCAATCGTTTCTTTTACCAGTTATGATGTAAATGCAGAGTTTAAGCAGTTCGGGAATGCAATGGTATACTTCTACATCTTGTTGAGACACGTTTATTAGTAAGTAATATATTTTGAACATTTCAACCAGATTTATAAAACATAGCCCAATTCTGGAGGGTACTAGGGTGTCGCTTTGTGGGTTCTTTGGAGCTTTAAATACTTTTGGAAATAAAAAATAAAAAATAAAAAGCTTTTCGTGTTAATATTTTAATATCCTTAAAGTATACTTATGCTACTCCTGTTCCAACAGAAACTATAAAAACCCATCACCAGAATAAACCAGGTCTAGTTGAACATATTTGTATCCAATTATTTGTATTGGTTGATAGTTTAGTTTCCATTGGGTCGGGCCAAAATAAAGGGTGTCGTGTTACTTAAAAAAATTTGACAGCAAGGGTCACCTGAAAAAACCCTGGGGTAGTTCCCAAAAGATCCTATCAAGTGGGAACCATTTTATTCTCGTATGCCTTTTTATATACAAATTCTCTATATAAAAATATTTTGCTATGCTATATCATATTGTGCATTTGTATTTGCAACAATACTTGTACAAAGATTTATAACTTAGACTTGCAAATAGATTGTGTGTAATTGAATGGAGGCAGATAAATTCTATTCTATATATGAACTTTCAAGTATTTTCGTTGTCCTCTATATACGCCAAGTCTAGCTCATCTATCATTACAATGCATGGCGACTCTAAACCTGTTATTATATATTTCTTCCATAAATCTTATGCAAGTATATAGTAACCTACTTGGTTGTTCCTGCTTTATTTTACAAGAAGAAGCTTCTGTCTTCTTCGTGTCTAATAGAAATGTTTGCATGGTAGATGGTAATATGAAGAACACCAACAGAAAGCGCCGATTATGATTACAAATATTAACGATCGCATAGATCGTTTCTTTATTACGATTTTACACGCCAATCAACATTTCCCCAATTCCCATACTATTGGCCTAAACCGTAACATGCCTTGACCTCCAATCTACAGCCAAGTATATTAGGTACTGGTCACCTCTGAATTAACCAATCCAAGCGCCGATTCTTTGTCAATTGTCACTGATCACAACAAGCGGCTACGTAATTCCTTCAACAGTCAATGGTCACATAACTTGGAATACCTTAGTACACAGCCTAGCAATGAAGGAAAAGTTGACTATCTCAGAAGGGAGTCGTTATCTAGTGATATCGATAGAGTAGATTCAGTAATAATAAGATCCACAATAACTTGCAAAAGCACGTTCCTGTGTCAATAACATGCGGATCAATAATCTCCTTTGTTTCACCATAAGAAGCCAATTCCTAATATGATTCCTCAATGTATGGACAAACACTTCCCCTAATAAGGTGCTTACTCAGATGGAAACTAGCTATCCTTAGTAGTGCAGGCTGAAGGCTCGCCGAGAAGATCTGATGTTCGGGAATGGTTATACCTACTTATAATTGGCTATAGCTATGGCTCATCGGCGCACATGAAATACAAGCCAATAATCACCAATTCCCTGTGGGCACATGCTATATAGTATGAAATATTTGTAATCTTTTCGCTTTGCCCATTTTAGCTAAATCAGTTTTCAAGCACAGTGTGCCTCAGTAATCTCAAGCGGCGGCCCTCGTCATTGGAAAGATGGAGCATGGATTAATTTAAATTTTATGGATTCCTTCTTATAATGTTACTAAATATATGATTACCATTAATATTATAAGTAATCAAACAATATTTATATAACTAATAAGGCGTATTAAAAATGATGGCAATGATAATAATATTAATAATGTCATTATATATCATGATTGCTGCCTTACATAAATATTTTATTGGAAAACTAATATTTAATCTCTTTACTTTAATAACTTTCTTATGCTTTACATGATATAAACACTGGTTTTTAGCTAAATAAAGAACATCGCCTGATATTCATGCTTAAAATTCGTGACCCGCTCGAAACATTATATCTCCTAATAACCAATGGCAGATAACGTTTGGAAATTACCTCGTCAATATTCTATCAACTATAGAAAACAGATGGAAAAACAGAAGCATAATGATCATCCAAATTGTTTTACTATAATAGTATTACACATTAACATATAATATTATAGACAAATATATATTATAGTATTATAGGTACTAAAAAATGAATTCTGGCTATGTACGTAAATACACATAAAAATATGTCGTGTATACGTATAATAGTGATCATTAGCGAATTGGAGCATTATTTACTTTCCTGAAATAAGCTGTTTCAAAAAAAAGAAGCAGAAAACTCTATCCAGGGTTTGAACCGTGTCCTTTTACACCGCCGCATAATAATTCCGAATCCTTGTGATATGGTCTCAATGATTGGTGTTGACTTTATTCCAGGGCGCGAAAATTATATTTCACAGACTGTAAGACTTGAGGGTTGCCAATCATCATTTAACCATTGCCTGTTTTTGCTCTATGCCCTTTGATTAATTATTGGTCTACAGTGTCACCTTATTATTGGTTCCTTTATTATCTCGGCAGTTTTGCGCTTTTCTAAACAATCTTGCTGTGCTGTTCTTAATATCAAAACTGAATACACAGACTTAATTATTAGACATATTATTAATAATAATAAACAATTTTTTAACATTTAAAAATAAAATATATAGAAATTATAAAGAAATATAGGCTAAATTTTGACTCGCAGAGGGACTATCCAATCACATTATTTGCCAACACCTGTCTGCCCATCAGATATGTCCTTGTTGATTAATAATGGGAAATGTCTTACTTTTCAATCAACTTGTTTCTGACTATTTTGACCTATAACCTTGTGGCGTTATGATATCGGATCGTTGCGACCAATAACTTGACACATGCCAAAATTAGCAAAGCCATTCTTGTATTCGATACGCATGTTAGCTAGCATGTTTGTTCGTAATTTCATTTATAGTTATCAATTTACGTTAAACTGAAGGGGTAATTTTTTTCAACAATCTCACTCAGGCAACCTATTAATAATTTGAACATTATGACTTACGTAACTAATGTTTTATCAATAATTTTATATTACGTTATATTTGAAAGCATTAGTTGAGAGACATCTTTAAATTATAGTGTCATTTACTTTGTTATAACATTAAGAAAATAGGTTCTAATACGAACTTTATGAGGTGGCTAACAGTTATTATTTTGGCAAACTTGAAACTGGTGTAATTTTTTCTTTGTTTTTTTTTTTTTTTTTTTTCACTCTAACACTAAATAAATAAGGTCTAATCCAAATTTTATGAAGTGACTATCAGTTACTATTTTTATCCTTTTATTTGGTAGTTTATTTAATATGTACTTCATCTCAAGGTACAGAGACAGTAGGGCTGTCTAATTAAGTATTCTCAAAACTAAATAGTTCAAGTTGGTCTTCCTTCATTTCTCTTCAATCCGGCATTAGGTGTTTATCCGATAAGCATAGATCAACTGGAACCAACATTCATCGAGATCATGAGGCTCTTCCTCCTGTCTTAATTTGCTATCTACGAGGATCGGTTAACTCCTGTATCTCGTATGTTATTTATGTAACAATAATATCCTTAGATGCTCTGTCTATTAAGTATGTAATAACCATGTGCAGTCATTGATATTAATAAAGCGATACCTCGTCACCGTGTTTATTAGCATTATTAGTACACCTTTGATTGGTGCATTTTATTTGAGGTTGTCTTAACATCCAAAACTTAGCTTATGGTCATTCAAGATGGTTTGTTTTGTTCATTGTTATTAATACTATTACTTAATGTATGGATAGGTTTTGGTAGCATGTGCAAACTATGATGATCGCTCACATTGACTCGTCCACGTACTTTCTATATCGTATAATCCAACCAGAAAGATGGTAAGATGAGTTTTCGTGAGAAAGCAAATGTGCTATAATCTGGCTTTAAACACTTGTAACGCACTGGCAAAGAAAAAAACAAGACCAGAATAAGTTGCACTTATAAACTCGGCTCGCGTATTTGCTAAATATTGGATAAAATGCCAAATCTCTAATACAAGCATCTTATTGGTTTATATCCATTCTAAGCGAAGCGTATGCTACTAACTGTCCAATAATAAACAATATCTAGTTAAGCAAATGGTATATCATTTATAAATCCGATTGGTGCTAAGCTATCCATTCCGTATAAATCCTACAAGCACTGGTAGCTAAAATTCCAGCCAATTGAAATCGCATTAAGAATATCGCATTAAATACACGATAGGTATAAAACAAAGATAAAGTCAATTTATTACGTATAAGTTGCTTTTTAGATATAGCAATATTAAAAATGGAGCCATTTGGAAAGAAAGAGGGTGATGTCGAGCAGGATACGGCGGCAGCCATGCCTGACGACACTTACTTTGTCGCCCCCACCACCATGTTGTTGATGGCTGGTGCCGTTGCCGCTTCTCTCCAAGCCATGAATGTGGGAATGATGATCGGTCTTGCCAACCAGTCTGCCCCTGTTGTAGCTCGTCACTTTGGCATCACAACTGCTGACTACCGTTGGTCTTGGGTTACATCTTGTTTCCCTCTCGGTGGTATTGTTGGTGGTTCTTGTGGTGGAATCATTGTTGGTTTCATTGGACCTAAGTGGACCCAATTGTTCAACAATGCTTTCTGGATGGGATCTGGATTCCTTTTATGTTTTGCTCCCAACATTGTTGGTCTGATGTTTGGTCGTATTCTTGGTGGTCTCGCGTCCGGTGTGGCTAGTGCTTCTTGCCCTATGTGGGTGAATGACTGTGCACCTGATAAAACTCGTGGCATGTTCGGTATTTTCTATCAGCTTTTCTGCACTATTGGTATTTTACTTGAGGCTATCTTTGGTTTGTCACAAGTATTAGGAAACGAAAAGTTATGGCGTCTCCAGTATGCCCTCTTCTGTATTCCTGCTGCTATCCACTGTGTTATCTTCTTCTTCATGCCCGATTCCCCAGCATACCTTATCAGTAAGGGTGATGTTGAGGGAGCTCGCGGTGCTCTTCAGAGTCTTCGCGGTGCTGATTATAACACAGAGCCTGAATTGAACAAGATTCAAATGACCTTCGAGTCCGAGCAAGCTGAGGCACTCTCCAAGATGGACGCCATTAGAATATTATGGACTAAGCAATATATCCAGCAAACAATTGTAGCTCTTGGTCTTCAAGTTTGGCAACAACTTTCTGGTATTAATGCCGTTATGTTCTACTCTGGCACAATTTTCCAGGAAGCTGGTGGTAATCTGAGTCCTCAGAATGCTACACTAGTTGTCATGGCTGTTAACATGGGTTCTACTTTCATTGCCATTCCTTTGATTGATTGGCTTGGTCGTCGCTGGCTGTTACTTGGTGGCTTTGCTGGTATGACTCTTTGGAACTTGCTATTCGCTCTTGGTGTGAACTATCATTGGGATGGTGCTACCATTGCTTTCATGCTTCTGTTCATTGTTTTCTTTGCCGTTACTGCTGGTCCCATCCCATGGCTTGTGATGTGCGAGGTGTTCCCTGGTAACATTCGCCCAGGCGCTGTAGGTCTAGCTGTGTTCACCAACTGGCTCTTCACCTTCTGCGTCGGTCTGTTCTACCCACCTCTCCAGGTTAGAGCTAAGCAGTGGTCTTTCTTCTTCTTTATGTGCTGCTCTACTTTAGCCACTATCTTCACTTTCTTCCTTGTGCCTGAAACTAAGGGCAAGTCCATTAATGAGATTCAGGAAGTTTTTGCCAAACGTATTGACAGGTTCCTTTAAATATATTGACATAGTTATAGTTGAAAATTGCTTTGTGAAGAAAGCGATTAATTTTTTAGGAATAGTAATAATTAACTAGAAAGAAGACAACAAAAACGAGTATATATTTTCCTTCTATTAGATAAATCATGCATTGTATATTCTTTATTTTTATATAAAACTTTTAAAGACTGGTTTTCATGGAAAGCTTCTGTTTTAAATAAAATTAAAACTTGTAACAATTTTTGCCTTGTTATTTATATATATGCTTTATTTTTAATATAGAACCTTTAAAAGACTAGTTTTCATGAAAAGCTTCTATATTAAATAAAATTAAAACTTAGCAATTTTTGTTTTACTCAAGGTTAATGTATGTGTGTAAGTACTACAAATTTTTTCTATATTTTTTAAAATGCTGTAACAGTGAGTAGTATGATCCCAGAACTTAAAATGCATGTGTACATCAAGATTGTACGTGGGTGCTAGCCTTGCATGATAATCAAATTTGGCAAAGGGCAGTGGACTGGCCCATAAGGTTAATGAGATGAGTATGCAATAACTAGCGGTTGGTGAGCATATAATGCCAGGAATGTGTGCATTATTAGTTGGGCATGCAGAAATGATGGAATACTGTATTAGAGGCAGGCTTCCAAATTGCTGAACATGATGTAGAACTTCACTGGTAAGAAAGTAAACTATAGTTACTTACTGCCTGTGGTTTGTTTAAGATATATTGTCTAAGTAAAAGACTAACTGAACTCCTATAAATGAGCTGAAATACTTATTAGGGTGGCCACAAGGTTGGTTTCATTGTTTAGATTAAGATGAAATTTATGTGTATAATTCCTGATAAATTGGTCTGATTATGCGTTAAATGGCTAGATGGATAGAACATTTTTATCGGTGCAGAAATTGTTAACCAATCCATGTGAGTTTTTTTTATTGGAAATATTAAATGAACAACGTGCTGAAGTGGATTTAACAATAGCAAGAGTAAAGGAGCAACTTAAAGTGGAAATTTGACATAGGTCAATAACTTTATTAGATTTGGAACTCTGAATGCAATGATCTATAGATGTAGGGTTAACCACTATTTATTAAATAGGTTAAAAAGACAAATTGCGGCTCCACTTATATCTACCTATGAGGGAGTTCATACTAGATGGGCGGCAATCTATCCTTCTAGCCTCTTAAATAAAAAAGTGTTAAGCCTGTATCTATGGATTATTCCATATCATAGTTCTCATTCTAATAAATTTATTGCTTATTATACGATACTGTACTGAACTGCAATAAACATTCTTTTTTTTAACATGCAGTAGTTTACTTTTCAACAAGTCTAAATTATTTATTACTTAGTCCTTTACTTTTGTATTTATATGGTAGTGTACGTGACAATTAAAGTAGTTACAGGCTTATTAATTAAGTACTTACTTATTTCATTAAGTAATTACATTTTTATTTAACAGAAGTTCCTAATCAGTTTCCATAAACAGGAGGAAGGGTAATATCAGTATACCAAGAAGTAAAATTTATCTAAAGGAGAAAACACTGCTATAACTATAGATCTAAGTGCCTATGTGTCAAAGTTTATGTCAATAGAAGAGGATCTTTCAAAGCTTGTCATTGACATTAAATTAGTGGATTAAACAGAGCTGAGATTGGAGTCTCCTAGTGGTGGAGTTACTGGTTTCTTACAAGTAGCAAACTTGTACTGTAAGTCTTTTCTGGATGGATGTTCTGAATCTGAGGAAAAGGCAATCTTTACCTTCTTGGCTTTGTTCACAGACCATAGGATGGAAGATGATGTTTCTATATGCTTTCTCTTTTTCCAAATACCCTTTTTTATATTATTACCATGATTAATAATAGTCTTAACTTGCAAAGTTACACAGTATTTCCTTAAAACAAATTTATTCATATATAAGATTTGAGTGGTCCCTCGCTAAGACCTGACATTAGTGTCTTGGTTCAGCAAAAATTAATCACTGGTAACTTCATCAACCACTAAATATTAATACAAGCAGTTCGGGCAATTGTAGACGAGATAGCATGGACTTCAAGCTTGCTAAAAAAGTGTATGAGTCATAACAACTCCAATGACTATTTTCAAAGACAACAGTCACCATCTGAATTTATGAAAATAATAATATCATAAAGGCAATTACTTAACAATAGAATAAAACTTTACAATAAAAACTTTAAAACCAGTTCCTAGCGTGAAGGAATATTGACAGCATTAAGGAGAGGAGCCGTGTTAAGAAATTCTGACTCTATAGTTCAACTCCTTTTTTCATTCACTCAAACTAAACCTGGTGTTCAAACTTCCCCTGTTTTTATTATATTTTCCATCATTGGTTGGCAGGCAGGCCACTTAAATTTGGAGGCACACAGTCCAATCATAGCTCATGTAACCCAGTGTAAACTACTGTACTCCACTAGTTGCCCTATCTGACCTTCTACATCACATCACAATTGTTGTACTCTCTTCAACTACTCTATCCTTTCCGACTTTCCTCTTGTGGGGTATTATACCCGCACTACCTCTCTGGAATTCATTTTCATTCTGTTGTCCAATTAAAATTTCTACGTAGGCGACAGAGAGAATGTAAGATATAAGCATTGGTATTAAACCCTGAAGCTGCATCTAAGTGTGAAAAAGTAAACATAGGTAGGCATTCTTTACAATTAGATGCCAAAACCAATAAATAAATATATATTATAATACAATATATACATAAATATATATATATATATAAATCTATATATAGATTTATACACTCGAACTAAATAAATCTCGCGGAGCACAAATTTTTTTGCATACAGATATCGAAAGATCTAGATGTGGACATATATTGTTGGTGCATCACCATGAGGCAGAAAACGACTAGAGTAAAGTGCAAAGGAGCAGTGGCAGTTGCTTAAATATATCTGAACACTCAAACCAACAAGATGGTTCAAATATGACGATAAAACCATCTTATTGGTAGTTTTAAGTAATCCAATCCGATGCGTCCACTTATCCAATCCGATGCGTCCGCATGCCTAAGCCTGGAAGCATATAGTGTTTTCTATTTTTATTTTTGTTATCTTTTTTTTTTTACTAATAATTCTAGTAGATGGAATAATTGTCTCGCCTTAAAAATCTAAAGGTTAATGCTGTGATTACCCCTATACCTCGGTTAGTACTCGCAATCTATATTACATATTATTATGGTATTACTATAATAGTATTACTATATAGTATTCGTTTGGAATTTATTTAAAGTATGATAGGAATGGCTAACATCAAAAATGTCGTTAAAATGTTCTAAATAGTAATAAGCACAAATAATAACAATTACACAAATAATAAAAAATTCAATGCGAAATACAAAAAAAAATATCTTTAAAGATTTAATCTTTACTCCATCAATCCTATAGGCCAAGAGGAAACTATAAAATTAATAAAGTAATCGACTAATAATTATCTCAGTAAACGTAGGGCAATGGCTTAAATTTTTTGCCATCTATAGATAACATTTAGGATGTTGTTACCCGTTACCTAGAAATAAATAATACATTATAATATTTATGTGAGGTATATACATATACATATACATATATCTAATCATGCGTCGCATATTGTATTACTTTCTCTTTCTACTTCTTTCTAGCTATGTTCAGGCCACTAACATCATTTGCGAGGTAGAGATATTTTCTTTTTTTATTTTTCTATGTAAACGTACTGTTTGTTTCTTCTGCTTAGCTAACTATAATCTATAATGCTAAAACACTAACATGCACCTATGTTTCAATCTATTTATTTATTTATTTATTTATTGATATTTCTTTTAATATATATCAATAGATCTCCTTCTCTTTCTTTCTTTATCCATATACTCTTCCTCTTCATTCTATATTGTAACATGCAGCTCGCTTATACTCAACTTCTTTATAAATCATTCTCTCTCTCTACTCTATACATACCCTTTCCCACTACACTACCACTTGAAAAAAAATTCTTTCTCTCCATCTGTACAAGCTTATTTTTTTCCCCCCTACACTTACACACACACACACACATATATATATACTTTTATATCACATATCCATCCATGTACTTCCTCCATCATCCCTTTTTCTTTAATCATTTCTATTTTTAATTAATTCGATGTACTGAACATATTTAAAAAAATAACGTTTTTTCTTATTTGAAGTGGTTGTGATATAAATGGCTTTTCCCCCAATTGCGCTGACTATCAACACACACAAAACACAGTTCTTGTCTGTGATGTATAGCCCGATTGACTTGACTTCTTAACTACATTCCCTCATTGGTTTTTCCCGGAAAAGGCTTTTGGATAAACCTACTCTAATTTCACTTAATAAACAGAAACATGGCGCCGAAGTGGAATGTAATGGAAAAAGCTACACCCTTGAGAGAAGGGATGTGATAGGGTCTCCATCCTTCTATTTCCACCTTGCTACTTGTGTGTTTTTGGTTCTGTTTGCAGGTAAGTAGGCGGGACAGGGATGTAGAGGGGTGGGTGGGGGCGGTTATGGTGTAGTTATTGTATAATAGGCATATATATTGTATTATGTTGTATTGTACTATAGTATGGTATAGTATAATATAGTATAGTATAACATGCTATATTATATAATCCCATACCCTATACGTATACCATACATAGATATCGCTTACAAAATTTGTTATAGTAGTAACTACTTAGGGTAATACTGAAACATTACACATCTAGATTATATTGTAGAATATGTTATACCCAATACATTAGATATTTGAAGCTTTATTATATTATATTGCTAACCTAGCCATACACACACATATTTCTATTAATCTACCTACCTTTACCTATCATTAAAAATTAATACTAATCAGCTACTGGTTGTAGGTATGATGTCTGGCCTAACGATTGGTTTACTATCCATGGACCTTACTTCATTGGCTGTGATAAAACATGGTGGAGAACCGCACGAGCGTATCTATGCTAGTCGGATCATTCCATTGGTTGGTCATAAGCATTTCCTATTGGTCACCTTGTTGCTATGCAACGCGGGTGCCATGGAAGCGTTACCTATCTTCCTAGATAAAATGGTGCCCTCCTATTGGGCTATTATCATTTCTGTTACAGCCGTGTTGTTCTTTGGAGAGTAGGTGATATCGATTGTGGATAGAAATATACGATATGGCTCATTTCTATTATACCAGAACACCATTATACCACTATGACTTTATACTATTATACTATATATACGATTGGATAAACGTATGTGAATAACCATACATGGATGCATGCATATGTGTTGGTTTTTATATATGTATGGATGTATGTATATATGTATGTATGTATGTGTGTATGTATGTCTGTATATATGTATGTATGTGTGTATGTGTGTGTATGTATGTATGTATGTATGTATGTGTGGATATGTGTGTGTATGTATGTATGTACGTGTGGATGTATGTGTGTATGTGTGTATGTAGGTATACATGTATATTTATTTTTGTGTAGAGATAAGTAGTAACAGTTTAAAATATATTTAATATACGTTTTGTATTAGTATATATATACTCGCTACCATTTAGCTGCATTCACTCTTTGCTAATTGGTTGACTATCACACCCAGGATTATTCCGCAGGCTATCTGTTCTAGATACGGTCTTGCTATTGGCTACTATTTATCATGGTGAGTGCATGGTTCTATTATTATTATCCTATCTTATCCTCTTCAATCCTATCCTGTCTTATTCTACCCTATCCTCTTCTATCCTCTTTTATCCTATCCTATCCTATCTTATTCTACCTTATCCTCTTCTATCCTCTTTTATCCTATCCTATCCTATCTTATTCTACCCTATCCTCTTCTATCCTCTTTTATGCTATCCTCTCCTATCCTCTCCTACCCTCCTCTCTCATTCTATCTCCTTCTTGTGTACTTATCCATTTATCCCCTCTCTCTACCTTCCCAGGCCTGTCTATTTCCTTATGATGATTTTATCTTTTATTGCCTGGCCAATCGGAAAGGTTTTAGATTACGTGCTAGGGTGTGATGATGCGAATCTCTATGCAAGGAGAGGTAGGTTCAATCACAAAGCTACATTGGGTTTAGTAGGCTAATATTACTGGATAGCATTTATGCTAAGGCCTATTTCTTATCTGTTCATTAGGGGAGTGTAGAGTGATTGGTGTATATATACAGTATCACGTCATCATTAATATATACTACAGATTTGATAGGGGTTTAAAATATTAGAGCACCTATCATAGCTAAGAAATTAATTGGAAATAAAAATAAAAATGGAAATAGAAGTAAAACTAAACATAGAAATAAAAATAGAAATAAAAATAACATAGAAATAAACATGTAACAAATGTCCCTCTCCCTCTCCCTCTCCCTCTCCCTCCCTCCCCTAGAACTAAAAGAGTTGATTTACATCCACGGGCAAGACAGACCTGATGTAGAAGAGAAGCTCACACCAGACGAAGTGACTATAATGCAAGGGGTGCTGGATATGGCAGGGAAAACGGTAGAGACAGCCATGATTAAGCTGTCCTCTGTCTATGCTCTCCCCGACACGACCGTACTGGACCACACCCTGTTGAGTGAGGTACGTTAATTGCATTGTGCTTATTGGTTGGGGTGGCTTGGGGTGGCTTTTTATTGGTTGGTTTGAGTTGGGTTAGGTATAGTTGAGGTTTTCATTGGATAGAGTATGATATGATAATATATTGACATCTATCTGTAGATTGCTGTCTATAGTTCTATGCATACATATACACATACACATACATATCCATATACACATACATATACCTATACTTCCACCATACTTCCACCTATACCTATACCCACACCTACCCATCTTCTGCTCCTGTGTAGATACTAAGCTCTGGCTACAGTCGTATCCCGATCTACAATGGAGCTAAACCGAACATTGTAGGGGCAGTATTAGTTAAGAGGCTGTTGACTATTGACCCCAATAAACCTGTTAGGATTGTGTATGTACCCTGCTTGAAAATGATTTACCATGTGTTAAAATGCGTTACTTTTTTATTTCATTTGGTTTTATTTAGTTACTATATATTTTCGGGTGTTCTACACATTGCTTATGGATATGAAATTCTGAATGGACCAACCAGGAAGAACCGTTAATTTTATGTTTGGCTTTCTTTATGTTTCGCCTATCTATAGTAACATACTTGCATTCACATATGCTTATATTGTTATATTATCATACTGTTATACTCTTACACTATTATATTGTCATACAATCACAGCGTCATACTATCCTTTCATTTTATCCTATCCTATCCTATACTAACCCCTACCCTCTCTCTAGTGAATTTATGTCATATTCCTTGACTTCAGTGCCACAAACCTATCCTCTCTTCTCAATGTTGAATGATTTCCAGACAGGAGAATGTAAGATTACCCGGTATTATATGTAGATACAGATAATAGTATGTAGTGCAATATAACACAATATAATATAATAATATATAATGCAATACAATATAATCCAATATATTATTTTTCAACACCTATCTATGCCAACAATAACACATAACATCTCATATAAACATTAAAGATTACATAAAGGTTTCTCTTTTTGCTTGTCATTTCCACCAGCAGTAAATTTTCAAGGAGTTTCTTATTCTAAATTCTAGGGTGACCATGCAGTTCATATGGCAGTAGTGAAAGATGGTATGGCCAAGGTAATGGGAATTATCACCCTAGAGGACGTTCTGGAAGAACTGATTGCTGTAAGTTCTTCTATTACTATAAATGATTTTAAAAAAATTATTTGATTTTTGGTTTCCTTTTTCATTGGCTCTCTCTGTTTTTTCATGATTTTGGATCTTAAATGCTGTTTCAAATTTTAAATTACATTTTTTATATAAAAAAATCTTTTTCATTAGCTCTATCCGACCTTTTCCATGTTTTTTTTATTTATTTTTAATTTTTAATATAATATATTATATCCTATTCTATTGCGTTATACTATATAATAATATTCTCCATACTATACTATACTCCACAATACCACACCAACCAACCCACCTCCCTCTACCAACACAGGAAGAGATTGTTGACGAGACAGATGTCTATGTAGATGTACAACGGAGGGTGCACGTGTTGAGGAAAAGAACAGACCTTACACGTAGGGTAGTGCAAGCATGCCTTCCTACGCTTCCTTCTACCTCCAAGTGTCCACAATCAACAGAAGTACGTCCGTCTTATCCTGAACCTTCACATACACGTGTGCCAATGGAAAATACCCCTTTAATGACTCAAGAAGAAAAGAAGCCATGAATTAATAATTAGTACCAATTCCAAATTGGATAAACCGAAAGGTCAAATATTTAAAGTTGGGCTGGAGATAGATTACGATTCTGAGAAAAATCTCAATACTGATGAAGTGATAGTGGTTTACCTATATTACCAAGAAAAAAAATAGGACAAATATAGGGTTGGTATCATTAGTATTAAAGTAGTAACGTATTAATATACGTATTTTAATGAAAAAATTGAAAAAATTATTTGTTAATTTGGTTTTGGTATATTACCAAGTATAATGATCTGCAGTAGTTTTGATGACTTGTCTACAGACTTTTGGCACTCCAATTAGGTGTTGTTTCGAAGTGTCTTTTGCTGGTCTAGTGATAGAAACAGAGCTTACTCTGATCTACGTTCAATAGAAAGACGAAATGAGTTCATTGTAAAAGGAGTGTATGATGGTTCTATCTCCAGCTATTTAAAATATTTCTACACAAATTGAGGAGAGATTCCTGCCTTAATACGCTTAGATGCGCTTGTGGTAATAACAGTGTGAACGATCAATGGGAGGTGCTAAGGTTGGGTGTATGTAGTAAGTATCATTACTATACAAAGCAATTAAGCTGCCTTGTAATTGTGTTCGTTAATCTTGGATATATCGGTATCTGTATCTGATGATGAAATTAAAACCGTATCAGAGTCAGAAGAGGTTGTGGTCTCCGATGAGCTTGAATGGTTAGGTACTTGAACAGAAAGAGAAATGGGTGGAAGTGGTATAAATCGTTTGGTGTCCGCACGGATAGTTGATGAATTATCAATTGAAGAATTAGAAGGAACCGTAACTTTCTGCTTTTTTTCAATACGAGTAGGCTGTTCTATAGATTGAGGCGTAAGTAAAATTGGTCGCTTAGTGGATTTTGTTTTATCAAACGACTTGGACTTGGTCATAATCAATTAAGACGAATGTTAGCTTAATATATATAAATTTATTTAATAAATTTCCGGTCCTTGTATGAAACCTTAGTAGGCGTTATATCGTTTCCGCCATTTGCGCCATCTTTACTGAATCCCAGTCACTAAGCTTAATAGGGTACATTATTAAAATAGATAAAGACATTGGAAGGATTGGAATGATAAGAGTGTTAATCTTATCGTAAATACTTAGGATAACAGTGAAGTTATCTATGGATAATGTCCTAAAGTTACGATTAAAGCAATACACAATAAAGAAACCAATTAAATAATTTATTTCCAAAAGAATACCTACCGTTCATTTACTGCAATGATATGTATAAAATAATATAATCATGACAATAAAGCAAAAATTTACTCTTAATTTCTTGTTGAGTATATTTTATTACATGATTCTCTTTATTTATCAGTAAAAGGTGGCCTATGGTGGTTGAAATGCTTATTATATATTTGATGTATGCATAATAATATATATGTAAGACGGCCAAATGACACATCTTCATAGAATGACTGGGATTAAAGCACTTAGTTATTTTACCATCATTACAATAGCAAAAATGCTATTTTATTGGCAGGCTGAACAAGAAAAATAAGATCTGAAGGAGTTAACTTTAAT
>NAOQ01000378.1:59447-76706 GCA_002751075.1 Ichthyophonus hoferi
GGTCCAATACGGCTATAGCAATATATGTTTATATGACACATAATTATTAAGTATGATAGGCAAAGTATTATATTTATAATTCAATTGACTTCTTATGTAATTCTGTATATCCAGTCTCACCGCAAGACAAGAGTTTAGAATAGTATACTTCTTGTTGACCTAGTACGTTACTCTATATAGTGACAGCCAGAGTGCCCTACAACTCCGTGAAAAAGCCTGCCCGGCCAGGGAAAAGAAGAGAATAAAGATAAGATACTAGTACATAAGGGAAGCTGTGAGAACCGAGTAATAATTGTGAAGGGAGACCCAACAGAGTTGAAGGCTATAGATTATTTGACTAAGGTTTTGGCCAATCCAACATTGTAGACAACCAAACGATTACTCAAACTAACTGCTATTAGAGTATTTCTCTTTATAACTTTGACATCATTCTCACATTATATTATATTATATTATATTATATTATATTATATTATATCATAGCATCGCATGTTGTTGTTATAATCACATAATTCCTAGTTAACGTGGAATTAATTAAACCGGTCTAGAAGGTTAACTATTCGATAATATAATTAATATAATATATATAATAGACCAATAATATGAGCGATCGTACATAGATTAATAGATTAATACTCATTAAGTTTTATATTATTTTTAATAGAGCGCGAAAGGAAATAATCTTTACAGGTACTGTATACAGTCGATCTGCACGTGTACAACACTACCCTTATTGTTATTATTATTACAAACTCTCTATAACCCTGCCACCACAACTGTATACCATTGCCTAGCAGTTTCTTAGAAACCACATAATAGCCAAATACAGTAACCTGGACAACTACTTTGACTTAAAGTGCAGTGAGACATATATATATTTTAATTAATAGGCTTTATATAGGTAATTTAAATTGATTATAATAGTAATAATGGCGAAGCGTTGTCGTTGGCCTGAGGACGGCCCCATTGCTATGGTGGTTAATTGTCCTCCAAGGAAGTTTAGGGTAAGTGTATACCATTTGTGATGTAGTTACATTGGGATGATTTATTATGCATTTATATTTATTATTTTGTCTTTATGTCTGTTGATGTTTGCATGTATGTATTTAGGTATGTATTTATGTATGTATGTATGCATAGTTAATATTTATTACATATAAGCATACTGTTATACATTACTACATATATACTGTCATACATACATATGGTTGTATGTTATTTCATATATGCTGCGATATATCAATGCATGCATACATTAAAGCCTTCAATCATACGCATCAGACATAATATCATACTATCATAATAGTATTCTACACCTTTCTCTTTCTATTTCTTTCTTTGCTGTAATTTAAGGTTATATATTAATTGTCTAATATCAACTTATAGTAACCGCTAAGGAAGTAGGCCTTCACTCTAAAGAAAATATAATATCATATGATATGTTGTACTAGGGTATATTATGATATGGATGCATATCTACATACATAAAGATATACATTAAACCTTCCAGTAAGAAATATGGAATGATTGCTTTATAATTAAAAAGTCACTTTATCCAATTATTAATAACTGTTTAATTTTATTAGTTATTTATAGCTCCCGAAGCAACCATATCTGAGTTGGCGCAGGCTGTAGTCAAGAAATATCAGGAATTATACCCGATTGACTGGTGAGTGTTTATGATAGTATGTATAATAGCGTACATGCATGCATAATAATATATATCATAGCTATACATATATATACAGGTATATATATGTATGTACTGATGTATGTAGTCACATTGTTGTATACTCCCCTCTCTTCTATCCAAAAGTCCATCAACTATACCAGTCTAATCCAATTAAACCTCTCTTGGTAATTACCAATACCACATAGTCTAAACTATATACATATCACTAGTATGTCATTGTAATTAATTTTAATAACTTTAATTAACCATTGTGTGTATATATATTGCTATCTCTCTTTTTCAGCCGTGGCTACGACAATTCTCTAGAGGTTTTCTATATAAGGCATCCCACGTGGGGTGATCTATCGTCTAATGACGTAGTCATGTACTGCCTATTGGAGGAGGTTAATAGTATCACTGTCCTTACCAATAGGAATTCTAAAGATGGGTAGGTTACTATGGGGATAGCCAATGGCCAGGGGTTTAGGAGAGGGTATCTAAGTATTACTCTTATATTATTATACGATCTTACTATTCTACTACCATACTATCATAATATCCTACTATCATACTATCATACTATTTTACTATCATACTATTTTACTATCCTACTATCATACTATTTTATTATCATGCTATCTTACTATTTTACTATCCTACTATCATACTATTTTACTATCCTACTATCATACTATTTTATTATCATACTATCCTACTATCATACTATTTTACTATCATATTATCTTACTATCCTACTATCATACTATTTTATTATCATGCTATCTTACTATCATACTATTTTACTATCCTACTATCATACTATTTTATTATCATGCTATCTTACTATCATACTATTTTACTATTATATTATCCTACTATCATACTATCCTACCATTTTACTATCCTACTATCATACTATTTTACTATCATATTATCCTACTATCATACTATCATACTATTTTACTATAATATTATCTTACTATCCTACTATCATACTATTTTACTATCCTACTATCCTACTATTTTACTATTATATTATCCTACTATCATACTATCCTACTATCATACCATTTTACTATCCTACTATCCTACTATTTTACTATCACATTATCCTACTATCATACTATCATACTATTTTACTATCATACTATTTTACTATCCTACTATTTTACTATCATATTATCCTACTATCATACTATCCTACTATCATACTATTTTACTATCATATTATCTTACTATCCTACTATCATACCATTTTACTATCCTACTATCCTACTATTTTACTATCATATTATTTTACTATCATACTATTTTACTATCCTACTATCATACTATTTTACTATCATATTATCCTGCTATCATACTATTTTACTATTTTACTATCATACTATCATACATGCACATGCCCTTCTATCCATATAGATATACATGTAGAATTCATATGTATGACAAGTATCCAACCATTTGTAGAATTCATATGTATGACAAGTATCCAACCATTTGTAGCTCTTTCCTTTCTAATATGGTTTGCCACCTTGTCTCCAGATTCCTTATTAATGACATCAGCAACCATTATTTAACCAATGAGATCATCTCTATAGAAAACTCCAAGTCATGTGGTGAGTATATGATTGGATAGATGGTGGCTATTAAATACATACATGGAAGGTGGTTCTAATATATACAAACATGACCTATAAACCAATAGTTTTATACACATAAATTAATTTGTATTTATAAAATCTAATCCATTTATACTCATACATTAATAGATGTATATCCATATACAGCAGTATTTAATTGGATGTGCCATGTAAGCCATCTCTGACGTCACCAAATCTATTTATAGAACTTTCTATGTCCAATGATTTTTTCTTATATCGTTTTAGTTTATTTACTTATTATATTTATATTTTTATTGGTATAGATTGATTCTTTTAGCTATCTCGCAATATAGCGCAGTTTTATATTTGGAATCATAGATATATATAGCCTTATATGGTATTTGATCTTTTCTGGATATATATACATATACACATACCTGTCCGCCCTCATATTAACGCAGTCGCCAATCAGAAGAGCCTATTGAACCTGCCGCTCTTTCACTTCCACGGGCCAATGAGTTTGGCTCTGCTCAGAGGACAGTAAAACGACGACGATTGGAGGACAAGAGCAGTGGAGTGCGTATCGGGGGAAGCCTTGCTCTATTGGCTATTGGTAGAATAGATGGAGATATAGACGAGGTAGTAGGGGAAGAAAGAGTGAAAGAGTTAGAGAGAGAGAAAGAATTAGAGAATGAGAAAGAGAATGAGAAAAAGAAAGAGAAAGAAAAAAAGAAAAAGAAAGAGAAAGAGAAAGAGAAAAAGAAAGAGAATGAGAATGAGAATGAGAAAGAGAAAGAGAAAAAGAAGGAGAAAGAGAAGAGAGAGAAAGAGGAGAGAGAGAAGGAAAAGGAGAAAGAAAATGATGCAGATGAGAATGTCCAATCAGATAACGAGAAAGAAGCAGAGATAAAGAAGGGAGAGATAGAACAGGAAAAGGAAAAAAAGGCAGAGGTTAAAAAAAAGGCAGCGGAGAAACGGAAAGAGAAACTGAAATTAGATAAAAAGGAGGAAAAAAGATTAGCTAAGGAGGAAAAACTTAGAGAGAAAGAAAGAAAGAAACAGGAACAGATGGCAAGAAAGGAAGAAAAACAGAGACTGAGGGCAGAGAAAGTACAGAAGAATAGGGAGAAGAATGAAGCACGGAGGGTAAAGTTATTAAAGGAGAAAGAGAAGGAGAAGGAGAAGGAAGAGAAAGAAGGTGAGGGAGAGGGTGAAGTGCTAGTGGCTGACACTGTTAATGATGACGCTTTATCGGTTATGCCAATGAGAAAGACCGCTGAACCTCAGAAGATTCTGGATATCTTAAAGAAACACCAATCAAAAGTGGACCAGGAGGAAATGGAGGTGGATGATCATTTGTCTCAAATCAACACAAGCATGCCTTCTACTCCAATGAAATCGAACCCTTTCGCCAATAAACGCGCAGAGAGCTCAAGCTCTGACGAATCAGAAAAAGAGAGTAAGGTGCCAGACCTTAAGCCTACTGGGCCATATATTCCCACTCCTGTATCTAGGGAGATCTTACATGGGGATTCTAGTGAATCCGATAGTGATTATGAAGCCCCTCCTCCCCCTAGAGCACCCCCTGTTATTCACAGTGCCAATGATGAATCTATCATAAAACAGGTTGAAGAAGTTAATGAGAACGTTGTAAATATAGACCGGGAAAGTGCAAGTGAGAGAGAGGATGAGGGAGAGGGAGAGAGGGAGGAGACGGAAAGTGAACAAGAATATCTACCAGGTGAGGGGGGGTCCGTAAAGGTAGTTAGTAGTACCCCTAGTAAGGCAAATAAGAGGTCCAATGACAAAGGGGCGATTAATGAGTCCGCCAATAAAAGAGATGTAGTACAATCAACTAGTGATGAGGAAGAAACTAGGATAGATGATGATCACGTGATTCCTAGTGCCCAGCCAATGAAAAGGGATGTAGTTGTGGATGAATCAGATGAAAGCAGAGAGGACGATATGGATTTCACCCAATTGTTATCGTCCACGTCCAAGGTTAACAGTGAAGAGAGTGAAGAGGATGGAGAGGGGGAGGTAGGTCATAGGGCAGGAGGAGGTGGTTACTAATATGTATTTACATTTATTATATGTATAAACTATTCAGGCTATATAAATGGCTGTTGCCATGTACTCTTTATAATATGATATAGTATAATATAATATAATGATTGGATGGCATATATTTTGCGTTATTACCAATGCTCTCTTCCTATATTTCATATGATGTATATCTACTTTCCTTTTTTTATCTTTTACCTTTTTTCCTTTTTTTTATCTTTTGCCCTTTTTCCTTTTATAGTTATTTGTAACTTTATAATCGCGTAACATGCTCCAATCATATTTTAGAACTGGAAAGATAGTTTGGCTGATTGGAATATATTCAAGATTTATAGGTCAATTGGAGTCTCGATCATTTTAAAATATAACGAAATCTAATCAAAAATCTCACATCAAGCAATCCGGGGTTGTAGATTGGTCAATATATATATAAACATTTAATAGTATATGTTAGTGTGCATACATGTATGGATAGATATATCCGTTTAGCTTTATCTACCCTTCCGCCCTTATTCCTACCAATACTCTATTACTTGCTTATATACCTATTGCTGAGTTTATACATAGATGCACACTATCAGACGTAGTATCATACCATTATACATACAATCCTACTATCATACATACTATCATACATACCAACATACATATACATACTAACATATCCATAATCTATCCAAATATCTCGCTTGCCCACCCTCTTATATTCCCACAGGAGACTGACGTGGCCAATCTGACCCAAGAGATTTTATCTCAGCGAATGGCAAACAAGGGTGCAGCCAAGGCTAGTGATTTCCCGGCAAAAGAGGAAAGCAGTGACGATGAACCAATGATATCACAGTCTGTTTTAATGTACGAATCCCCCGATTTCGTTAAATAGTTCTTTATTTCTTTCTATTGGCCTAGATTAGTTATTCAATTTTTTTCCTTGCTATGTATGTATGTATATATGTATATATATACTAGTCTGATAGTATATATGACATCATACATATATCCACACCAAATGCATTTACCTTATCTTCCTATTTAGCCTGCCCACACATATGCACCTTATGCCTTATACCTGATACCCAATAACCTTATATATCCAACTATATACAGGGAGTCATCCGACAGTGATAGTGATGAAGATGGGAAGGGAATTAATTTGGCCAATGTCATGAAACGCTACAGCAAGTTAGGCAAGTGATTGCTTTATTAAAATTTAATTTTTAATGTTTTAAAATGTTTCACTTTAATTATAGAGTAGCCAATACATAACATAAGATAAAAAGATACTTCTTTTATGAATTTGTAAAGCTATTTGCCTATATTTTATTATTATTTTTATATGAATAGGATACTTATATATGTAATGTATTGTATGTATATACTGTGGCCATAGGTCTAGAATGATATTGATTGGCTTATAGGGTATATTTTAGCCCGTCTGTTAAGCCAATAAACTGTAGATGCTATGTGAAATAATTGGTTAATAAGTGTTCTAATTACACTAATACGTATCAACTCAATTCAATTGGATGATCTATTGCCTTTATAGTCACCTATCCACTCACTGACCGCGATATATGTCTATATATAGCCCCAGCTTCTAGTACGGGAAATAGAAAAAAAACTACACCCGCTCCACGCAAATTGCCTAATAAGCCTGCGTTAAAATCACCTAAAACGGTAGCGACCAATAAGACTGGGCCAGCGACGAGAAAGAGGTAATGTACCGTATGTAGATTTAGTTATGGTTACACTAGATTATTGGCTCAATTCACATTAGAATTAGAATAGATTATAATTCCTTGTATTGCATTAAATTAAATTCAGCGAAATTATGTTATGTTATGTTATGTTATATTATATTTTATTATATTATTACTATGGAGTAGTATAACGGTAAAGTACTGTACTATTTTGTATTACATTTTATTATAATGTACTATACTGTACTGCCATATCTAATCATAGGTCTGCCTTTTTAAAATTCAATACAGCCTGCTGGTTATATAACTGACTCTTACTTTCTTTTACCATTCGCTCACACTTATTACACTATTATACCATTATACTGTTATCCACTGATACGGTTATTCTATTATCCTATCATATGTTTCACAATATAGATCAGTGCCCGCAAAGCCCAAACTGGATCTAGGAATGTTGACAGTTGATGTTACAGAAAAACCAAAGAGGGGCAAACGCTAGATTGGAGAAATATCAGTGCATATATGTACTATGTACAATATGTATACCATATTTAGGTCGTGTATTACCTAATTAGGGTATGGCTATAGTATTAGGAGTTTTTTAGGATTGCGTAGGACAGACAAGCATGCTTTAACTTATGCGATATGCACAGTACCATTGGCCAGATTACATTCATGATATTGTTGTATGTGTTACTATGTTCACATATATCGTGCTTATTAAGTACACTGATGTAGTATTTAATACCAACACTTTTTTGTTTTTTTTAGTAAACCGATGAAAGGCCACATATGTAATTACAAAGAACTATAATTAATTATTGTATTGGTTATTGTTGGAACCAAAGCGTTCAAGTCATTTATTACGGCATCTTCCTTTATGTTGCAAGACCATTAACTCCAAATGAACATGTAGTTCGGCGGAAGCTCTGATAACAAAACGGATCATAAAATGACCGGTCTAATATTAGTTAATAGCATAACTTTCTTAACTAGGTTAATATTTGTTGATACATAGTATGTAAGCATTGATATTAATAAATTGGTTAAGGAGCCATTCAAATAAGGACACTATAGTATTAGATCGAGATAAAATCAGACAATTCTAGTGGATTTCAGTGATCTTTTTGTAAATTGTATTGGCCAATAAGGATCTTTACATTTGAACCTATTTACATTAATGAGCACAGCTATGCGGGCGTTAATTTTGACTAACACACGCGATAAACAAAGGCCGGGAAAGGGTAAAAGGAGTAAACATAACTAATAATAAACACTGTTCTTAGCCGTCAATACTTGCTGTTTAATTTATGTTCTTTATGTTTTTTTCCTATTATATCTATAGTTGTTAAAGAAGTTGAGGCAGATAATTCAGATACTTGACTAGAAGGCCAACCAACTAATTATATACTTGAATCCGGTGTTGATTCTTCTGATAGTAATAATACCTTAACTATGTACACACGGCCGCAATTATATCGCAGTTATTACATATACAATACATCGACAAGTAGGAAGCTAAAGGCATCTATATGCATTGATAAACAGAGGGAGATTTAAGAGCAGTTAGCTAGAGCTTTAGCTTGCCCATTACCCGACGACAACAGCCAGATAGAACTTAGTACAACACATATTATTCCTATTTCCAATACTTGTAGATTGGGACAGTACTAATTAACAGGCAACAATCGGGATTATAATATAATATAATATTAAATTTTAAATATTATTCTATTAATTTAGAGTGATTCGTTAAAATTTTCATGATCTTATTTGTTGGCGGTTGTGGAAAAAATCGAGAAAGAAATTAAAATGTACAGGGTATAAGATAATAGCAAAACGTGATAGGTGCATTAGACAAATTAAAATTTAATGTGATTAATATTATATCAATAGTAGATTAACGAGTTTAACTGTACATTAGTGGTTTAACAATAGATCAATAATTGAATTAATGTGATAATCAGTAGATTAATGAGATTGATAATGAGATTAAAGGGAATCCTTGTAGCCTAGTGGCCAAATGGTATATTAATGTGATCAATCTTACATCACTATAGTTAGTAGGAAATATGTATAATCAATAGAAGATAAATGAGATCCAAATTAGACTAATCAGATTAATAATAAATGACTGCAAGCCGATATGATTATCCATGCCTATATACATTAATTAATGATAATATCACATTTATTGGAGCATGTGCAATATGTTACAACAATTCTTTAAACAATTACTTATTTGTATTAAAATATAAAGTATATTCTACGTCTTCATTATATCTATTAATCAATATTAAGTATTATTTACGTAGCATTTACGATAATAAAGAAATTATATATTAAAAATAATTTCTGTATGCCATATTATATTAGGTATACAGTTTGATCTGAGTTCAGTCTCACTGCATTATATGTGGTTAAAATAGTAAAAGTTAAACACTGCAGGATTGAGACGGAGCTTATAGTTTTGTTGGCACTATAGTCCGTCACCTGACATGCGACATTTTCAGAATAATGGTCTAAAATCAAAACAGGATGTATTGTATTATGATGAGAATTTCTGATTGAAAATCGCAATTACAAACGATTCAAAATCTACTACAATTTTAGAGTGTCAAGAGCAATTAGAATAATAATATATTCAGTACTCCAGCTATTATTATTATTGTTATGGTATACACTCTTCTACCTCTGGAAAAGTAAACAGGTAGGCATATTCATTTAATAACTTTATTAATAATATCATTACCAGTAGAGATGTGATACAATTAGTGAACTACAATATGATAATGAATATAGATCTGAAGCAATCAAATTGAGATTATTGCTTAACATTCCTAACCAGGTAAATTGATACATACTACGTGAGCACTTATATTAATGAGGTAATTAATTAAAAAGCCATTCAAATAAGGATACAATTGTATTAGCCAATAAGAACCTTTACAATTGTTCCTGCTTACCAGAATGAATACAATCAAACGGAGGTTAAACTATAGTTAACACCATGCAAACGGAGAGCTTCAGAGAAATATCAATAAACTAAATCTATGGGTAAGTGCCTTATCAGACATACAAAATAAAAATTGACAATTATCATTAAAAAGAAACTATGAACAGCTACAAAAGAAAACTTAAGTAAAAAACAAAAGAACAGAAGAGAAAGCAAAAACAACAGATATTAGCAGATCTTTATTCACAGCATACACACATTCTTGCTATTTCAGGTACTATATATACTGAAAAGGCGTCTATCTCCATTGATACTGATAATTCCGAAAAAGCAAGGGTCATTATAAATTCAGCAGAAGATACCACTATTGCAGTTTAGTATACCAAATATCATAACAAGAACTTACCTCATGCAAGCAAAGAAACTTTGAGCCTACGAATCACTCTACTAGATCCGATTCAATCCGAGTCAAAAAATAATAATCTTAATATTATGTTTGCCCTATATTTTACCATTTCAACAAGAACTTGCACACATCCATCTGGATTCCTAAACCTAACAATATATAACAATTAATTCTGAAGTCTTACGTAAATGCATACTTCAACCTCATTACGCAAATACCTTGATGGTTTTATTTCAACGCACAAATGACTTTATTGTCTTATTGTCTTATGATTTATAGCCAATAAATGTATTTATATTTAATTATATATTAATATCAAATCAATAGATTATACATAATGTTGTACTAATCGAGTGTATAATTTTTTAATGATATGACCCCAGTACCCATCTGCTCTACTCTTCACACTGTATGGGTCTAGGGAAAGGTACTGTACAGATCAAGAAACAGAGGGTGTTCTGAATTACATCTATCTAAATATGGAACTGACAAGATATTCCTCGTTTGAATAATTTGTTTTCCGAAAGTAGACTACAAAGATAACAACATAGTACAGCCAATAACTGTGGTAGCTCCATTTTAATAATAAATTTATTCTAAGCCTTCATTACCATATTAATAGCACATGCCATACCAGGTTTTAACAAAAAATAGTGCCATTTGTGCATTTATATTTATACATATTTATATTTATATTTTATTTTTTAAAATGTTGATACAATACAGCATGGTTAGGATAGTAGTTACGTGAAGTATAATCGTTAATAAAACTCACACTAGTTACTATGTGTAACCCTACAGCAAGAATTCAATTAACATGTATTTGATATTGTTTAATTGCTTTATTATTAATAATTAATATTGTTTTAGTGTTATATTAATAATAATTAATATTTTTTAGCATTCCATTATTAATAATTAATATTTTTATTGGTGTTTTATTAGTAACAGTTAATTTTTTTTGAATAAATCATGAATTACTGTTTAACTTATGCATTCTGTATTTCTATTTCACTATGCTCATGTTAATTAATCTAAATTATAATTATCGATACCAATTAGTATGAAAATTCCTCGATATTTATTTTCCCAGCATCAGTTTGATTTATTAATATATATATTACCGATATTAGTTATTATTATATATATTAATAATCCTAAATAATAATTAATGTTATATCATTTTTTACTAATAATTAATATTATTTCAATAGCTCCTAAATATCAATTAAATTTATTTTAATTAGTGTATTCCATTACGATTGGATTATAAATATTTTATGTATATATTTTTTATCATAATAACTACCCTAATTTACAATAATAATAATAATAACAAAATACTAGACTAGTAATATTCATAATAACAATAGTTATTATTATTTTATCTACCCATAAATATGGACCAACATAAAACTCCTAAATGGCTGCCGTTCGAGTCTAACCCGGAAGTGATGAACAAGGTATATTTTATGTGTATTTATATGTATTTATATAGATGAATGTGTTTATGTAAGTTAAGTTTTTAAGTAAGTAAGTAGGTAGGTAGGTAGGTAGGTATGAGTGTATGTAAGTATAATAGTATTATAATGTGGTCGATAGTAAATATAATAGTAGGTATGATAGTATAATAGTATATATGATAGTATATACAACAGTGTATATAACTTTATATGCATCATTATATACGCTATTATATACCCTGCTATACGCTACTATATACCAACTCTCCTATACCCTATTCTATACACTAACCCCTATTCTAACCCCTATAGTATGTTCATTCCTTAGGTGTACCAGAGAATTGGAACTACTATGACGTAAGTGTTGATGACCTATTAATATCACCCACAGCCTTTTTCCAACAACCTCTATTCTACCATTTCTCCTTGCCACCTCCCTTATAACCCAATCATAGGTTATCCTCTAGATACCCATTAATATTTCCTACAAGTTCTTTCTCTCCACCCTACCCTACAGTATACATCATTTTAAATGCATTTTTTTTTTTTTTAATGATATCTTTGGTGCATCCTATATAGTCATATAGTTCTCACTCACCATTCGTTTATAGCACTCTATTATCCACTATCTATTATTATTCCTTTATATTCCCTGATATTCACACACACACCCTATTCCAATCTTTTTCTTTCTCTTTCTCTCTGCTCCACCACTCTCCCCCTCCTACTATTCTCTCATAATTCTACACATTCCTGATGTTCCCTGATATTCCCTGATATCTCCATGCATAACTTTATATTCTTTGGTATTCCCTGACATTCCTATATATTTCCTAATATCCCCCAATATACTTTCCAGATTTATGGCCTAGACCCAGACCTCCTTTCTATGGTCCCTCAGCCTGTAGGGGCAGTCCTCCTACTCTTTCCCATCACCGAGGAAGTAAGCACTAACACTGTCATCATTCTAAGCTGCTGTTGATTTCTTATATATGTATATATCTAGGTGTGGGTTTGTGTGTGCGTGTCTATCATTATGGATCTATGGACTATAACTATATATAAACTCGGTATAGTGGTTCAACTAATAGGATCTGTCCTCGCCCTCTTCCTTATTAGTGACAAGGGTAACAAGGTAAGCACTGGTGGCTGGGTAGATCTTTTCCCTTGTTAATTGGTCTATAATTATATTACTATATCTATATTTGTATTGTTATTTACGATATATGTCTATATATGGGTATTGGTCCCCGAGTCTATATCATATTATACCATATCATACCATACCGTACTACACCATACCCTATCCTACCCTCTCCCATCTCACCTATTTCTATACCTACATATAGTACGAGGCCTTCCGCAAGCAGGAAGATGCAAGCCTAAAGGCTATCGGCCAGGCGGTTAGTGATAAGGTTTATTTCACCAATCAAACCATCTCTAATGCATGTGCTACTGTGGGAATGATACATTCCATTGCTAATTTAGGGGACGCCATGCCATTGGGTAAGACCGTGGAGGGGGGTAACAGATTGTGGTGTGATATATTATATTATACCATGTTATATTCTATTCTGTGTTATTCTTTACACCATGGTATTGTATATATAATTATATATATATATCTATCTTATATCTATATTTTTTTTGAATACTAGATGAACTTAATATAGACATTAGTATTACTATAATCTAATATGACATTTTGTTTAGCATGATGGCATATTGTATATAAATAGTTACACTATGTCATGTCATACCATACCATACCATATCATATCATATCATCTCATATCATGCCATATCATCTCATATAATGCCATATCATATCATCATACCATACCGTACTATACCATGCCATATGCCATATCTTATAGTTAACCCTGTTCCTATAACCATCATGCTGAGTATGACTAAAGATATTATAAACATAAACGTACACCCCATTAATATCAGCTAATAACAGTGAAGGATAGTGCCATGGAACAGTTCCTATTGGCTACTTCTACCATGGATCCTATTAAGAGGGCCCACTACCTAGAGACTAATGAGGCCTTTACTAAGGCACATGAGAATAGTGCCCAGGAAGGACAGACAGAGGTTAGTATAACAGAGGGTGGATAGAGCTTATATGTATGCATATGATAGTAGGTATGTATGTATGTCTAATAGGATGTATGATAGTATGCATGTATAATAATATGTATGTATGTATGTATAATAGTATATATGATATATGTACAATAGTATCTATTATAGTATATATCCTTACTTACTCTTCTGCCCCCTAGGCCCCGTCACTTGACGATGACGTGGACCAGCACTATGTCTGTTTTACATGTGTGGATGGTATCCTATATGAACTAGATGGTAGGAAGTCTTTCCCTATTAGCCATGGGCCCTCCTCGCATTCTACTATCCTGACGGTACGTATCTTATTCTTACGTGTTGTATTGCATTGATTATATTGTATTGTATTGTTATATTTTATTATAATGTATGGACCTATTGAAATAAATTGTACTGTTATGTTGCATTATACTACATTAAAATACCAATTTTTGATATAAAGCTCAATGATAGGATAAATATCAGTATATTTCTATAATTATAACCAATCATTTCATTTCCTCTTTATCTCTTGAATGCATCTTATTATAAAACCCGAGCAATAAAATTTAATTGATTTACTTACTCTATCTCCTTTCTAGTTAACTGTAATAGTCACTGTATCATACTACCATACATACATACATTATTAACATATCACTACTTATAAACGAGTGTATCTAATGACTAGCCTGTTCAATCATGCCATCACTGTAATACAATATCTACTATCTTTAATCCTACCAGTAGCAAGTCTATATTAATAATATATAAGCTACAACTATTTAATTGGCTATATAACCCAGTGCCCTATACCTCCCTAACCCTACAGGATGTGGCTGTCGTAGTGCGGAAGTTTATGGCATTGACCCCTAACAACCACAACTATAACCTCGTTGCTCTCTGCAATGAATAATGCAACCAGAAGCATGTACGAAGGAAATATGATTTCGATTGGCATGACAATGTTTGTCCTGGGAACGAGTTACAGATGAAACTAATACACCTAGTATTGTTTATATAGCTCTATGTTTTATCGCTTGCTCATATAATACAGTATGTATCTATATACCTAAAAAAAGAACAATAAAATTTCCATAGCAACACGCTGAGGCCACGCCTGATAATATATCTAAGTATTTGTATAGCTATCACATAGCTATCACACCAATTTTAATGTTTTATTTATATTTTTATCTATTAAATTACCTGCCAAGTTACTAATGAAAAAGTTAAGTGCAGTTTCCGTTCTCATGTCTGGCATCTAAACATGCACTTATATGCTTACTTGACAATGATGTCAAGATGATATAAAGTAACTATAGTCCTCCAGGAAGACATGCAGCAACACGGTATAGTCACTTCATGCTAAGGCTAGGAGCACACCTTTCTCTAGCAGGGTCGAGGGCCAATAGAGCATGATGCTACCTTTATCAGCAATACTCAAACCTTGCATCAATGTTAATTTACTCTTGTATCATTATACTATTGTATAAAATTCTTAGTATAAAACATTGCTTAAATTCAATAACATTTTAAGCCAATAATCAAATTAGACAGTGAAAACGGAAAACAAAGGGGTGGTGGTAAGATAGGCCAATAGCTATTATAGTCCTCCATGAAGACATGCAGTAACATCGTAGTCACCACATGTTAAGGCTAGGAGTACACCTTATTATAGCAGGGCAGAGGGCCAATAGGGCGTAGTTCTACACCTCTCAGCAATACTCAAACCTTGCAATCAATACTATTAGTATAAATATTAATATTTATAATATCAAAAATTATTTATATAAACAACAGAGATACCACGCTTATACTCTTTACTAAACAGAAAGGCAAAAATTAGCCCAAGCTAGCCTGTGTAATAACAAAACTTTAGTATATTAGTAGAACAATAGTAAAAAGAAATACAAAATTACACCGTACAATTGTCACAACGTACAATAGGAAGTGTTAAAATGTACAACCTAAACTCACAACTTGCAATAGGAAATCCTGTAAGACACGATATCCAAAAACCAGGGCCTGACATTTATATTAGGAAGACGGATCGGTTGCTATATAATCGCATACCTATTGGGTAAGGCAGGTAGGACATGTCACATAGATAAAAGAAGTACTTTAAATTGTATATATTTTTAATCGTTTGTTTTGTTTAAATATATTTATTTTAAAAAAAATATATTTTAAATTATATAACAAATTGAAAATTACTAAATATTTTGTTTTTTTTTTAATAAAATTTGGAAATATTTATAGACATTAACTGAATACTGCTGCAATCTATTCTTAATTTTAATTTACCCATTTTATCAAATACACCCATATTAGATCATTGGTTAATCGCTACTGACCGATCCCGCCAGTTTTATATAAATATTAAGCTCTGAGACACCTAGCTTATCTCTACGTCAAATTAGTAAACAATAAATAACTGTGATCATGTCTGGTAAAGGAAAAGGAGGAAAGAGCTCTGGCAAGGTTGCTAGCGCCAAGTCCAAGACCCGCTCTTCTAGGGCTGGTCTTCAGTTTCCTGTAGGCCGTGTTCATCGCCTTCTTCGCAAGGGTAACTATGCAGAGAGGGTGGGGGCTGGTGCTCCTGTCTACCTTGCAGCTGTTCTTGAGTACCTCGCTGCTGAAATCCTGGAGTTGGCTGGTAATGCTGCCCGTGATAATAAGAAGTCCCGCATTATCCCTCGCCATCTCCAGTTGGCTATCCGTAATGACGAGGAATTGAACAGACTCCTTGGTGATGTGACTATTGCCCAAGGTGGAGTCCTCCCTAACATCCATGCTGTTCTTCTTCCTAAGAAGGTGGTTGAGAAAGGTGCCAAGGGCTCTCAGAGCCAGGAGTTCTAAATGTTTCACGTGCTTATATTATAACTTTGTAGCTTAGCTTTAAAAATTGGTGTTTTTTAACACCATTCTCTTCGCAAAGAAACTACTCTACTTTATTGTGGTTTATGGATTATGGTATTGTTGAAACTGGAGAAATAGGTTGAGTTTTGTAAACAAGGAATAGTTATGTGAAGGTAACTGTTATTTGGGTTACTACAGATATTTTTTTCTTTAGGACTTTTTATATAAACGTAGATGTATTGAACAAAGGAAATATAAGCAACTGTGCTAGCCTGTTTGCATTGAGTACAGTTGTCGAGATATCCAATTGTGATACTGGTGGAAGTTATTGTCGTCTGACCAGTAGAAGTAATTGCTGCCTGATTAGAATTGCCTGTAAGACTCGGTTGTTGTGCTAGAGATTCTATGGAAGACCCATAACCT
>NAOQ01000379.1:7004-26279 GCA_002751075.1 Ichthyophonus hoferi
ATATGTATATGTATATGTATATGTATATGTATATGTATATGTATATGTATATGTATATGTATATGTATATGTATATGTATATGTATATGTATATGTATATGTATGTATGTATGTATGCATATGTATATGTATGTATGTATACGTATATGTATGTATGTATGTATGTATATGTATATGTATGTATATGTATATGTATATGTATATGTATATGTATATGTATATGTATGTACGTATGTATTTATGTATGTATTCCTGTGTATGTATGTATGTATATATGTATGTATGTATGTATGTATGTATGTATGTATGTATGTATGTATACATGTCTGTATATATATTGCTATGTATGTATAGATGTGTGTATACGAGATCATTATTAATCCATGATGAACGATTGGCCAAGTATCCAAATAGAGGAGTATTCAATCAAATCATATTATGATTGGGTCATTTAAAACCATAGGGAAAGGGAAAATACAAAGCAGATAAGATAGAGAGGAAAGATAGAAAAGCTGTAATATTATGATAAGGAGGAGAGGAAGAGGTGATAAAGGGAAGTAATCGTGCTAGTATTAATGGTATTAACACCTGTGTATAATCTTATAATAGTAAACACATAGAGGCAGAACCACTTGCAGTGTATGGCTATGAATTAATGCTATGTCGTGAAGTGTATGAAGGTACAAATAGGAAACAGCGTATGTGGTTTGCTATGGAGATGTGTGTTTAATCAGGCATATATATATTATTTGACTATCCTAATCCTATATTGCTGTTGCTATGGTCTGCATATACGTACACACATCCTCTTAAATATATGTCTAGGTGTGTGTGTATAAGTGTGGTTATATAATTGTATATATCACTGTTAGAAAGGGTGAAATTGTGCCTTGTTCAAATTCAACTGTTGGGCAGCCAGTCGACAGTCCTTGGATGTGCCCCTAGCAAAGGCCTAGGAAGAGGGGGAGGGGGAGGTAGGAAGCGAGCGAGGGAGAGGAAGATATGTCAATAACAGAGGCTGCAGCTGGTCAGGATTAAAGCGCACCTCACCACGTACATTCACTGTGGTCTTCCTAATCCTAGCTCGTGTAAGAATTTCCCAAAAGGAAATAGTATTAGCTTGCACCATGTTTTCAATTGTTTACATAAATATATTGGTAGGCGGGTTGTAATACAACATAACCTTTGTCATCTTGTCATCATAGACCTTACCAGCTTCATAGACTGCTTCTGCCCACATACTTTGCAATTCCATTGGGTTGTCTTTTTAACCTGTGGGGGAAAAGGCAAAATGCGTACAGATGATTATTCAAACTCTCTTTCTTATCTTTTACGGTCTATTTGGTGGACACTAAAAAATGTAATCAATAACATGGAGAGTAGTGCTTTAGTGTATGTTCCTTCTTCTCTATTTCAGGCTCTGTCGCATACCACAGATTCCTATACAAAATCTTCCCTCCTCAAATCATATTTTACAGCATACCACCTCATACCCTTACTCATAACCCATAACCATGTTAATAGGCTATATGTCTAAAGTACATATGCAATAAGCTAAGAAATACAAAATAAATAAGAAAACCCTGGTAGAGTGCCTCCCGTACCCTCTAATTATCTGCATGCGTGGAACACTTTGTTATAATATTATTCCATTCCATCTACATATGGTTTCCTTGCATGTAAATACAAGCCTGGGTGTGGTATGACCCTGGCTTTGTGCTCAGGTTTACACAGGCTTAAGGATGGTGGTTGGTGTAAATGTGCGCCAAGGTAAGTAATAGTGTACACCAAGGCAGACAGGCACTTATTTCTCTTCTTTCTGTCTAAGGTTGATTCCTATTTCTTTACTATAATCGGTGTATATAGACAATTTATCTGGTAACTATTCCAAGCATGTGGGAGTGATCGGTTGAAAACCAAATCAAACGACATATACCTGGTGGACTTGGTGCATCTCACAGCTGCAGCAACATACTACCCAAAACTCCTGACCCATTCCTACACACAACTCCAAAAATACGTTTGCTACAGTTTTAAACCCCTTTATTTAAGCGGCTTGGTTATCTATATAGTATAGCAAGGCCAATTTATCGCTTGACGTTTAGTTATTGTACTTCAAAATAAAAGAAAATAAACAAAAGTTGGCTGGTCAATCAATGGTAAATAAACTACATAAAATTAAACGGAATGGATAAGAATGGATTGGAAAGTGGTTGTGGTTAATTGGCACCTACGATAAAATATTATAAAATGATATTATTATAATGATAAACCCAATATGGCTATTATTTTAAGTATACTAAAGTACTAAAGTAGTAGTAATACTGTTATAATAAACATAATGTTGCTATTATTATGATAAGCATAACCTTCATATATATTATACAATTGTAAACATGGTTTTGTTACTATTACACAACCATAAATATATTAATAATGTTGCAAACCTAATGTTGGCATTATCCTAGTATTATAAAAACAATCATGCTCGCAAAAACATAGTCATTTGTATTGACACAGGAGTTGGCGTTTAACATAGAAACAGAAATTTGTGAGTTCATCACGTTTTTGATTATTCTTATTGTTAAAAGGGTTGGCTCATTGATAGTACTGTGAAATACTAATAAATATATTTTGAATACCTAACTTAATATTTTGAAATATGTAAGATAAAAGTATATATGTTGGCCTAGCTTAGGAGTACTAGCCTAAGGTGCTCATGTATATTGTTGATGATTCAACGATGTTAAATGCCATTTGCTATAGCCTTCACAACGTGAATGAAAAGGGCAGTCTGTGTCTTGCTTAATATTATATATAGCTCCAGTGAATGGAAGTAGTGTCAGAGACAATACCAACAATGCCCTTACTAAGACAGAGAAAAGTCAGCAAGATAGTATTTTGAACGATATATATTCTTTCTTTGTCTTAGTGTTGGTTGACCAACAACTTTGCCGAATAAAATAATACTGAGGTAGATATTTGAATATTTAAAATAAATCAACGCAAAATAAGCTAATCATTGACGCCCTCATAATGCAGACTGTTAACTCGGGTCTTTTGACAGTTTTAATATATATATACTCAACAAAATCATCATTTTTGATTGACAATTTTATGGGATATGTGAAAAATTATTGGTGTAGTAAGTATATAGTACAATATGTTATTTATTTTCGTACAACTATCTCCTTATTTTTTTTTTAAAAAAAAAAATACCAAGATTAAAGAAATTGAAAGACTACTACTCTAAAGGAGATGGACTGGCTGCTCTAAGAATCTTGTCCTAAATATGTTACGACTATACTGGTTAACGCATCTCACACTATAGGTCGTATGAACTCTTTGATATCATTCTGTACATAGATTAACCAAAATTCTAATAACAAGCGCATTAAGGCGGCGATTGGTTAATCACAGACCACTAATCACAGTAGATTCGATTGAAACTAAGACAATAAGTAGATTGATTCTCACTATTACATCATCATCTAATTAGAAGCTTTTGGTTTTTTAGTGGGTCTCTTTGACCTATCGTGAGTTGGTTTAGCCAATAAGAATATTTATGATTGGCTGCATTTAGCCATTTAGATTATTGATTTCATACAACATGGCGGTAAATTCGAAAGATTAGCGCTTGCGGTAATCGAAGTATAAAAGTAGAACAAAGAGCTTGTGCCCAATATTTGTAGCCGTTAAATCCAAAAATTAGTGTCATTAGAAATGGATAGGGCTTAGCCTCTACAGTTCCAAGAAGATCTATGGTTCATGAAACGAATGTTGATAGTTTTTTGCATTTACTGGATGTAAGAATGGCTAATTATGAGCATATTATATAAAAAGGAGGAAATGAATGGTGGGAAAATATTTACTATTAAAATTCCCACGCCTCCTATACTTCAAGGGTCTTCAAATGTCATTAAATATTGAATTCAGATATGTACACTATGCAAGACCTCTGTATTATTCTTCAATTTTTACCATTATTATTTTGACTATCGTTAAAATATTAAATATTTTGCATGATTTATTTGCTTATATTATTTGCTACCTGCCTTGTTGTCTTTATCATTACTACATGCCTTAATTTATCGTATATTATTTTTGATATATACCTTCTCAGTATATTACATTATTACTTTTAAGAGGGATAGAACGACTTAAAATATGTTAAACTCTTAGCCAAAGCGTTTGATTTATAATTGTATATGTTATATGTAGGCACACGTAATTATCGTCAAAGATATTATTTGAAAAACAGGCTTATCCTGCAATGTTTATATAGCTTCTGTATATCATAATGACATCAAATATTCATATAAAATAATACTTTTAAAAAATGGTGTATATATATGTACATATTTCCGGTATGCGCAACTAAAATTACTTGCTTTAAACATTAACTAATACATTATTTACAATTCCAGATATATATGTGCATATGAGCGGTTATTAAGGTAAACATTACAACACCTTATGGACATATTGGGAAGAACCATTTTTTATATAAATATTAGTTAAATTGAAAATAAAGTAAATATACCTACCTTATAATAAATAAACAATCCGATTATATTATTGATTGGAAAGACATTTCTTATTGAAACTATGCCTTGTCTTATCAAAAATTAACTGGTTTGGTATGGAGTATGGAGTATATACATATTGCTTAGATTTTAACTACCTTGGCAACTTACACAACTTCATTTAGACCTGCAAATTATATTTTTAGGACAGTTGCTCATACTTGACAGGCACAGACAGAATCAGGACGGTTCTATCATCTTCATAATCTTGTCATTTGATTATTTATTTATTTTTTATAATCAACACAAGATATTGTACACACAAGTTCTTCGAAATTATAAAACAACATAAATCTCTCTAAATGATATTATTTACAATTTATTGCAATCCTCCTTTGTCCTTTAAATTATAAGTAGACTGTATGTTGTTGCGCGTACAAAAACTAAATTATAGATCACAATTGCGTACTATAGAAAAGCTATATAGTTTCTTCAGTTTACAAGCTATGAAGAATGTGAAGATATAATAGAGTTTTAAATAATAGTCAAAATGATCTATGAAAGTTTGGTAGGAGAATGTGGCTCCCACGCTTAGCCTGGATATTATACATACGTTTAGAATTAAGAAATAAATAAAAAACCAAAGGATAATTTATGAATTTTAATGTACTTTTGGGTTGTGTATGAGCATCGGCATTGGCATTTATTGTGTGTGCATATGATAAATCAGGGTATATGGTTTATGACTGTAGTATGAATAAATGTGCTGATAAGATTGTCTGATGGATTGGACAAACTGATATAATAGCTTAAAAACAAAATCGTTTTAGAATACAATAGGATTATTATTGGAAACAACTAAATCTGCAAATGAGATATAATCATTTCAACCCCTTATGTAACTACCACAGAAGGAACGGAAGCTTGCTTTCCTACCTCAATATGAGACACTTTCTTGGCTGATGGCCATTTAAATACACGAGATAGATTTAATCCAGCTCCTGTTTTCTGTTTTCTATATTTTAAATCAATGTTTTCTTTCTCTACCTTATGATCAGTATTTATCCCACCCGAATCCGTTGTGGTTACTGTAGTATCCGACCCGCTACTCCACATAGATCGGGTGCTAATACGTTTTATAGATTGACTCAAGAACCCAATGCGAGGGGTGCTTAGAATTTTTGACGCAGGACCCACATAGGGCATTGGTGAAGATAGAACATCAGTGGCGGTTTCAGAAGATGTAGCTACAATACATTTATCAATTATATTAAGCTGTTGGGGCTGCTGTGGTTGTAGTTCTTTAGTCTGCTGTACCCGTAGCTGTTGTATCTGTTCTTCAGTAATAACATCTTTATCGATATTATTAACCAGCAACCTTTTGAAAATGCCTTCTTTTACAACACTAGTATTTTGAACTATTTTATCATGCTTGCAAACATCATTTTGTTCTTGACAAATAATTTCTACTGCTGAGAGGTGGTTTATTTTTGTCTTCAAGTGTGAATATTGAGGCTCCGTTATAGGTAATATTTTCGGTAAACAATTCTTTGTGTCTGTGACGTATTGACTACCCTCTTCTGCTCTGCCAGTAAATGAAGTATATGCTAAAACCTCTTCGTTATTGAAAATATCTTTGTTCATGGCTATTTTAAATTCCCGAGAAGAAAGACGAAAATTGTCTCTTCTAACAATGTATTTTCTTTCCTGCTCTTCTATTGATTGAACCCCTTTTTGCAATATAGATGGCTTTGATGAGTATATATCCCAATGTTTTAACGTTACTGATGAGCTATCTTGCAATTTAGTACCAAGATTTTCCTCCACCTCCTTTTTAACAAGATCAGCCGTACATAACTCATTCTTACCTCTCCACCAATCTCGATCAACATCGTTTACACTACTTGTCGAGTGCTTTTGAGATGTCATTGTAGCTAAAGGTTCTGTTGATTTGTGCTGTGCTGTGCTTTTGTTTGTGTTATACTTTTTAAAGCTATTTGTGCTAACTAATCTCTGCGGATCCTTTCTATACGAGTTTGAGTATTTTAGAAGCAATTGCTGCGGCAAGACTGTGTTTTCTGTATTTTGTGATAGTTGTGAAGAACTAGATGACCTTCGTGAATTTGCTCTCTGTAGGAGGTTTATCGAATCACATTGTTGAGGGCCTCCAGTGGAGACCCCAAAGTCGTTAGAGCATACCTTTTGTTCCGTTGAACCTACTTGGTGTCTATTTCTTAGACTACTCAATGAAGAGGAATGAGAAATTACTTGTGCATTGGAATTTACTAGTCCCGCCTGACTGAATTTATTGAATTTTGCTATCATAGCCCAAATATTTTGGTCTTTAAGTATGTCACAACAACATTTGCTACTGCAAGATGATTCTTTACTGGACGGACAGATATTGTGAGGACTACAGAGTTTATTATGCATGCTACTGTTAGATACTTGTTTCCCCGCTTGATGTTTCAATAGTGAATGCTGACCTTCATAATATAACATACTTGCTTTAGCCAATTCGAAGAAAACATTAATACATTTTCCACTTAGACAAGAGACTTCCATCACTAAGAGAGGACATGGGGGCATTGACATGTATTCAGCTAACCACCTAGCTGTTCCAGCTTGTATGGCTCGATCAGAATAGTTATCCAGCATGGTTCCCACTAATATCATTGGAATAAATGTCCCGTTCTTTAAATAAATTACGTTTTGGTACATGTTGATGACCTAAATAGGGGCAAAGAAAAATTGTAAAAATAGAAGAAAAGAAGACAGATATGAAAAAAGAAAATGGGATAAGGATTGGACTATGGGAAACGGACGTGTAGTGGGAGAAAATTAATATATATCTCGAGGCTTTATACCATATTATTGAAGTTGACTGTGATGTGTTAAATTTACGTATAATGCTTCAGTTGAAACTGAATTTTATACCTTAAATATTTAAACGGTCTATGTTCTTCTTTACACCCACTAAAGGTTGCACACGTTTATTCAACAAATAACAATGTAGAAATAACCTAAAAAGCAACACTCTGCATAGATTAGCACTATTATAAGGGACAATGCGTTGCCTTTTTCTTTACAAGAAAATTGTAATGCCCTTATAAAATCCCTTTTATTAACTATAAGCATATTTCCGTTGGAAAAACACACTCACACAAAATTATAAATTTTTGTATGCATTTTTCCTTATTCAATCATGCCTTTTTTTTTCCATCACATGATTTGATTGGCTTCAATTTTATTACAAACAAAATAAATACCCTAAACACTTAACTTTAATCACGATATATTTGAAGTTATGTTAAATAGTAAAATATCTTAGTTTATAACTAAGTGTGCTAAACTCATGAAGCCACTGATTAAAAGAGAATTATATTGATCAAACCCAATATAAATATCATTTTTTGAATATTTTCTGTAGCTTTTAGCACTGCTGCATGAACATTAATTACTATAAATATTGCGCAACTCCATATACTGCTCTAGGCTACCTTGATATATTTCTCTATTGCTCCTGCTGAAAATGAGGGCAGCTGTGCTGACTGAATTATCTGAATATGTAAAATAGAAACTGAAAATATATAGATGATAATAGATCCCTATTTGTTTTGGGTAAATCAAATTTTTAGCGTTTATATTTCTGGCAAAATTAATGTTTCCAAACTATTACAGCCAAAAATTAAGACTGTTAAGCAAAGATATCAGTATAACAACAAAATATGACTAAATATCTCTACGGTTTTAAAATTTTACAGTGCAGTTTGTAAAGGACACAGACCCTATCATTAATCTAAGTTGAATTCTGGAAAAAAATAATATATATATAATAATAAATAATAAGTATATCTACATACAAGAGAAACTTAACAAAATTCCATGTAGTGTGGTGATATGTGTATTCCATATGTTTAAACAATTGAAAAACTGTAAAGCAAAGACGCCTACCTCTTTTAGTGATGCACGATCTGTAATAGAATAGCAAACTATTATTGCATCTGCAGATTCAGCCTGAGCTATTTGCCTCTCAGACAGAGGATGCCATGCCATGCCCATACCAATTGGTGGGCCGCCCAAGTCAACAATTGAAAGGTCAGCATGTGACCCATCATCCAATAATAGTCTTTTGTTGTAGATGTCTTGTGTGGTTTCTTGATAGGTTTCAACCACAATGCCAAAAACTAATCGCTGTACAAGAGTGGTTTTACCTACACACCCTGAACCCATAACTGCAATCTTAAGAGCTCTATGTCTACTTTTACCCATGCTTTATTCAAACTCTTAAAAGAGTATCCAAACTTTAGGTAATTGTGTAAAGAGACATAGAGGGATCGGCGGGATTTTTTTAAGTTACTGTTGTTGTTACTAGAAGGCGGGAAAAAATGCTTACAACTGGGTTTCCAATGCATTTGTACTTATATTTTTTAATGTACTCTTTCTATTTACTTTTGTTGTCGTACACGTTTAAAATACAAAGTAACGTGTTGTTTATGTCCTCCAAAGTTTTTTGCAAACCGAAGCTATTCCACGTTCTGATGGAAAACTTCAATATGGACAAATAAACCCATACCGGCGCACTAGTGTGGTTACATAGAAGGGCTAGCAATTGGCATCGCAGATGAGACTTGGACACCTGGCCGCCTATTGACATTCCTACAGACTAATGAAAAAGTACATAGATGCGATTGGATAGTGTTTGTTTACAAATCCAAATTAGGTTGTCGTTAAATATGTTGTGATAAATTTTCGTTCATACCTCTCTTTAGTAAAATGCTACTATTACAGCTAAATATAAATATTTGAGTAAGGCTACATAGTAATTTTTTAATATAATATAATATTATTGTTTTTTGCATTTAATTGCACTTGTGTGCAATCATAGTTAGAGAGCTATTAGATTTTTTTCTTCTTATCCTGTTAATTTGATCTTGGTGACCCCCTATACCACGCAATATTCGGGGATCTCGAATCTTGATTGAATTTGTTCAGCGATACTATTGGCTAAACCTTATATCAAAAAGGATTACTTTGCAGGGATTGGCAGCTCGGTTATTTGTTACGGTGGTGAGAGACGTTCGGTGGAGCCCAAGGTGATGGTCCCGAAAAACAAATCCCTAGATTAAAGTAGTATGCTGCAAAATACCCCATATGATAATGAATAATAATACTAATTTTTAATTTTCTAAAATCAAATAAGCCCCTTTGGAGTAGATCTAATCGAACAGTTGGTTTAATTTAATATGGATGCAGTATACATATTGATGAACATTCCTTGTTATGGAACTCTAATCACTGGGACTGGTGTTCTTCTGTTTTGCAGAAGAAAATTGCTGATGTACTGGGAGATACATGAAGTTAGCCCTTTTGTCAAGAATAACCAGGATAGCAAACATGTTTCCATTTTAAAGCAACAATGATTCTTTACACAGAAGATCCGACTGTTAGGATGCAGTGCAGAATAGAGATTCCTAAAGCTCATGCGATAGAAAAATTTTCACAAAAAAATTTATGAATAGAATAAAGTCAAAAAAATAGACTTTCTATATAATCCACTTGTATTTTTCACTCCTCAAAAACCAATGTATTGTATAATGGATTTATAGGATTACCCGGGGGATAATGGCCTCTGCCAAATATAAGTGCAGAGTATAATATGCGGTCTACATCAAAATTGAAAAATACGTTGTAAAGGCGGATATATGTAAATTCTGGTGAGAATAAACACTGGTGGAAAAAATGGGTCTTATCTGAACATTAACGATTGGAAACTTGCAATTTCAATCTTTAGTTTTTTCCATGGATATGGGTAACAGGCCTAATATAGTAAGGGAGCCTATCGCCTTGACTAACTAGGTAATCCAAAGTTACAATTTAATGAAAACTTAACTAACTAAAATTAAAAACCGTCAACTAAAATTATATGATATCATAAATAGGAAAAAATGTATGGTTATTATTGAAAACAGAGTAATCTGGGTAGCATTAAATGCCTGATACCTAATAATGTAGATGTTGTAAATCGAGTGTCCTAGCTTAAAGCATTTACTCTATTACAAAATCAATTTTAACTCAAATTTAAGGGATGCCATTCATTCTTTAATCGGGCACCATCTTTAAGCTTACAGTGTCAGCAAGCAAAATTGTTCCCTCACTTATGCCACCCTAGTCTTCTATGATCCTAACCCAACTGCTTTGCATTTGCGTAGTAAAATATGAAAACTCTAGGCACTATTCTTTATCAATGGCTCAATTACTTGAATTCTGAAATATAATTTTTTAAGACCTTACCCAGGTCATGAAATAGGTAAATTTATTTTCAAATAAGCCTACTAGGTATAGCAACAGCAGGGAATAACCAGGTCATTGTATAGCATTAACATAAGTTAGGCTTAGGAAAATATGCACTAAATATCCAAATCGCAGAAATGCCCGTTCATTAGATATCTTATGAACTACCAAACGGTGCAGCTAGTTTTGGATTACATGTTTTTTAATATTAAATATCTATAAGGAATAGAAAATTAACACAGGCCTATACAAAGTAGATACAAAACAATCGTGTAAAATGGGTTTAGGATATTATAAGGCAACATAACCATTGACTAAATTAACGTACATAAAAAACGTACAAGAGCATTTCTCTCAATGTCGTTTTCTATACCCGTCTTCATAATCTCTATTAGAACTGGGAATCTATGAGGAGTATCATTACAACTTGAAATGTGTCTATGACACGTGGCGCCCTGATCCGTTCTACTAACTTGTTACATTAAGTTATGATGCCGTGTCATCCAATAGGCAAGTAGGTAATGGCGAGCTAAATACTGGTTTGAAATACACAATTCGTGCCAATCATACGACCTAAATTTTCCGTTCTAAGCTGTACGTCATGACGATTCGTAAACCTCTATCAAGAACACCACCCTTATAAAAGAACGGATTGCATTGAAGAAGCTATCAGAGTTGACGATAACGGGATCAAAACAATATATTTAAATTTTACAAGTTTATAGTCACCCTTGTATCTTACTGCCAGCCATTAGTTATATATAGCTGACTGTTTAAGACTAACTACAGGTTGTTCTTCAGTAAGAATAATGCAGGATCTTGAAAGATCAAATATCATTTATTGTTCAGATAATTTACCTGGCATCTGGTAATCTAAGTATTTTTAACTCTTTTATCCATAGAAGAATAAAGAGATGAACGGGGATTAACGATTTTTTATCATGTTACTCTTTTAAAATACTTATTGGTTATTGGGAATAAGAAGTAGAGGCAAGAGCGTCCCTGTGACCTATATTGGTTTAGAGGGAAAAATAATACCAAATTAAAGTGCTTTTTAACGTTTTATTTGACAAGCACGGAGTATACATATGCTAGCACATATTTAGACTATCAAGCAAGTCAGCAGGAATCGTTTTAGGCAGTATGCCTAAGCAATGTTTCACTTATCTGGGCTTCAAAACATATTATCATAAAATAGCTTAGAATAGGTATGGAGCTTCTGCCATTGGCTGGTTTATATTTGATCGGACCATCTTAGATTACCATTTAACACCAATAGATTGCACCAACTATTTCTCCAGATTGGTTACATACGCAATAATAGTAGCTGCTAATAATATTGAACAGCTATAACCATCTAAAGAAATACCAAATTAAGTAAATATTTCTGTTTTAAAAATACTTAAAAATCATATACCAAACAAAACAATGAGACAAAATCGTCACAAGTAAAAGATCACTAGTTATCAGCGCTAATAATAACTTATCACTCGAGAGTTATAAGAGCTTCGAGACTCTTTACTATGCCGTGCAGGAATCTAAACTAGGTAATTGGGATATTAGTCTAATTGTCAGCTGTTTTGACCAACACTTCTTTATATTTATAATAACACTATAAAACATGTCGTATGTTACGCTTCATCGTTCTAGTGCTAATTAATGGCAACCCAAAAATAGTACGACGCATTGTGGCCCAGTCTTGCTTCTAATCGTATATGATGCATAAAATACATTAAATGGTATTAATTTCAGCTCTAAACCTTTTCATGTGGTGGAAGTGATTAAGACAAACTGTGGTATTGAGCAACCTGAATCAGAAAAAGTTATGTCGGGACTTATGAGCGCCAAGGATTGATCTTCTGTGCAACTGTCACACTCCGCTTATGATAATCTATCTGTTAGTTAATTCACACTTTCCCCTCGTGTCTCTCAAGCTGTGAATTATTGGTTAATATTTTGTTAATCATTCACTCCCTATGATGAGTAGCTCGTAAAGATCGCCAAATGTATTACAATGGAATATTGGTTTTTTTTTCCAAATCGATTCAGTTAGCCAACTAATAAAAAATATATATAAAAAATGAATATTAAACCAAGGATTTTTAAAGATAAATGATTTTTAATATTAAAATTTCTAAATTTAAATTTAAACGAGGTTCCCTTATTATTTTCTCTACAGAAAGTAGAATTTGGAATATGTTTTTATTCACAAATCTTTATCCGAGTCCGTAGATGTGATATCAGAGACACGTGCCGCGATATGTACCTCAATGAGAAAGACTTAACGTTAACGGCTCATTCGCAAAATAAAGTAATCGAATACAATACAATAAATACCAATATGGCAATATCAATAGCAACCAATAATAAATGTGCGCATAAGCCACGTGGCATGATGAGTACCGGAGCCTATAAATAGATGTTGGAAAAATAATCCCAAGATCAGGGAACGGAATCTAAGTTCAATTCCTGAGCAAAAGCAAAATTCACATCTAAAAATAAAAATAAAAAACAATTTTTTTTTACCTAAATATATATATATATATTTCTTATCAAAGGCCTAAATAAACGTGTTTTCTCTCTGATTTTAGTCTTGCGTACAATAATCAAAAGCAGATTTGAAAATGTAGGTGCATGATATACATTGGCCATAAGACATTTTGATTGATGAACCAATCTCATAATCTCATAATCTACTATAAAGGTTATTATTGGATTAAAGTAAATTTTAATCCCACTATAATACCCCACAACGAAATCTAGCACATCGGAGTATAATAAAGCCCTATAAATAAAGTTTGTAATTTTACCCCGCAGGGTTGTTAAATCCCCTAGTTGCATGTTTAATCTTGGACGCTGTCGATTCGAATGACAATCACGCTGACAAATTTTTGAATGGTTGGAGCATCCATACCAATAATGGGCCATATTCGATTTGACAATATAACGAGTGTAAGATTTTCATTGACGGGGTTTGAAAATTTTAAGCAATTTTTTTTAGTTCATTAATAGACGAGTAACTGGCAAATAAAATAATCTCCCATCTCCTTTTCATAATATAACGAGTCATAGAATCCTATTAACAGGGTTAGAAAATGATAAACACAAATCTTATTTCATCAATAGGCTTTCAGGATTATTGGCCAATAAAATAATCTCCGCCTCCTTGCGGTCACTCAGCTGCATGACGTGCCTAAGGGTATTGTGTTGATTTGCAAAGCAATAATAGCATAGATTTAGTGATTTTAGCTTGTTTATATAACTGCTCCTACAGCTAACTGGCATTCCAAAAACTAAAACTCAAATTATATACTTTTTAAACTTATTGGATCATAGATTATAATGAATGTTTCTTTATTTCTTTAAACCACCTTAGGGTTAGCTGTGTTTCCAGCTGCTTTTCATTAGCGGAAAACTATCATGTTTTGGCCTTTACAATTTCCATGTTTCAGCGGAGCAGCACGAGAACCACCCAACACATCTTCCAACTCTAAATCCACACATCCTATTTTTACCACCTGGGAAGACAAGTGTACCACCATGCAAAATAATAATAACTTATATGGCCGCAAAAGATTAAGCGGTATAAACAATGCACAGAAAGACAACGGATATACAGTGATTCGTAAGCGAGGCGTAACTATTCAGGAGCAAGCTGACCTGAGTACCCGTATTTTGGACCAAGATTACGGCTCTATCCTACATTCACAGTGCAATTGTAAGACATTGTCACGGTCTGATAGCCCTAGGTACTCTGCATCTGCGCTTCCAATAAACTCTCTAGGAGACGATTCGGTGTATGGTGAGTATGATGATAATGATGATATTTCTACCACCCAGTTTAATATGGATGGAGAAACGCCAGATTCTAACGATTTCAAGGGTATTATCTCTCCTTCAAGAGAAAAAACTCGGGTTATGGACGGGGACGAGGCCGCATTATCACAGTTTCATTACTTGGATACGAAAACCAGTAATAAATGCCTAGACAACTCACCAGATGAGGGGTTCACTGAATTGGAGACGGAACATGGGGACCCAGAACCTTGTGAGAAACCTTCAGATAAATCGGACGTAAACAAAGTTGTGAACCATTCATTCTACAAAGAGACTATTTCGGGTGTCTATAATCCGTTTAAAGAAAATCAGCTAAAGCAAGCTCAACTGAGAAAGAAGCAGTTGGAGGAAGAAATGCAAAATCTATTACTAGATGACCACGATGATATAATCCTTCAACAAGATCTCTGGCGGCAAAGGCGTGCGAGAAGAATATATGGAATTATGGACGACATACATGATGAAATAAGGGATCTCCCTTTTAATCTGCCTCCACCCACTCAACCTATTGCTATTTCTATGCATAGAAGAGTTTAAGGCTTTGTTTTCTTTTTAAAATTATCGTTGATTTTTCTCTTAGTCTTGTTTCCTTTAGTATTTTTAGACATTGGATTGTATACTATGAATGAGTGTACCTGTATTTTTATTGCGAATAATATAAAGTAGTTATTTTTTTCTTTTTTTTTGGAGTGAGGAGGGGGCTGGGGGGGGGGGCTGGAGTTGAAACTTCTTTTGAGGGCTAACATGCAAAAGATGTGCATGCATATAAACATTAGGCCTCCAATCGTTGAACGTTACAATTTTTTTTATGCAACATTTGTAGCACAAACATATACGTACACCTGTAATACTTTCTTGGATTCAAACAACACCTTGATAAAACAGCAAGGCTTTGAAGGTTTAAATAATAAATGCTGACAAAGAGGCTCATTAAAGGTAGCACCGCAAGGCAGTGCCTATCAAGACAAATATACTCATTAGGACGATCAGTTACGCCCTTTTGGTCTAGCCGTACATTGACCATAAAGCATGCTATCTAGCTTCCTTCTCTTCTTTAACCTGTATAGTATGTAATATTTACTAACAATAAAGCAAGACTTAGTGAGCATTCTCCACTTCTTAACAATATTTGGATCCATCTTAGTGTAACTATCCATCTTCTAGTTGCGCTTTTTTACATTTACATTTTTAAGTTCAAGGCATTTTTTATACTTTCTCCATTGTATATTCATATATATTTAGATTAGATGTGCTTTAAACAAGTACCATTTCAATACTTAAGTATAGCACGTGCATAAATTTGCTAAAATCCCACACACACACACATATATATATATATATATATATTATTTTTAATTCATAGTATTTATTACATATTCATATGCAAAAACAGTAAGTTAAAGCAGTTCACAAGATTGTTTGTGGTCTTTTGAGCATAAGTTTGGTATTTATTTTTTTTAAAAAATACGAAGCCTTTTTGTTTAAATACCATTGCAAATACAAAGATTTGATAAGTTTATCTTTTACTTGTCCTAAAGTTTTTTATTATTGCCCCATCTGCCTTATCGGTGATACGTTTAAAAGGGATTCCGAGTAATTGATATAAAATATTATTGAGCCTTAGGACAAGGAAGAGCATGGTTTGAATTGGTTTTCATAGTTTGCTGAATTATTTTATTTCATTATTTCGAAATAATTAGGGTATATGGTATGTGGAAATTCTATCTGTAGTATGATAAAAGGTATCAATAAATTACTCAAAAGGGTATAAATAGCTTGAATTAAAGGCGGAAGTGAATGAGGATTAAAGATGAAAGAAAATATGAAGATAAGAGGGGGAGTTAATGGTCTTGGTGCTATAAAGCACTAGTAAACAATAGAGTTGACTTATTGGCCCCATTTATTTGGTTTTAATATACGTTCAAAATACCTATTGGCTAATTGAATCTACTTACTATTATTGAACTGCTAACTCTAAAGGAATTTGATATTTAATTAATGTGCTATTGTGGATGATCTCTGTACACAGGGGATCTACTTTATCTTCACCCCAATAATTTCAAAGTTCAACTACCACGTTTGTTTTGCTCATCAAATTTTTTTTACGTGTACATACGAAGCCAAACCTTGCTATTACCTCACATCTTACTCCTATGATTCATCGGGTAACTATAGTTTATTATTTGTTTTATTTTTATTTTATCTTTGAAGAGATTTACCGTCACGTTCAGGTGGAACCATCAATGCATTCCAATGCTGAATCCTATTTCGTAACTCCATTTTTTATTAATTTGTTTGCCTTGCGTGTCCTATAAAGTTTTTTTGTCACAATCGAGGCACTGACCTATTAAAGACATGCTTGTAGAAATATAAATAAACACGTTGGTTCCATTCTTTGGGCACCAATTTCAATGCTTAGAGACTACCTCATCACATACATGCAATAATATTTACTGTTATAGGAGTACACAACTGAAATGGGCGCATTGCAGCAGCACCACAAACTAAATTGTTAAAACATGAATATTTAATATGGTTAGTAAGTGTTATTACATATGCAGCTTGGTAGAAGAGTTAGTGCAATCTATTAATCTATTGGTATTAAACGGCAATCCAAGACAATCCATCAAAATTAAATCAGCTAATGGCAGAGATCCTGCAGCTATGTAATAAGCCATTTCAAACCATATCTTTTGGATCCAGATAACACATTGCTTAGGCATTCTGCTGAGTTGTTTCTAAAAAAAGGTTTTAACATATCTGTACTCGGTGTATTCAAAAGGACACGTTTAAACCCCCTTTTATTCGGTATTCTCTCTCCTTCTAAACAAATATAGGTCACAGGGACACTCCTGCCACTACTTATTATTTCTAACACAATAAACTCGGAATTTTCCTAGTAAAATTTTGTTATGGTCATTACACTTCCCAATTTACAGTTCACTATCTTTAGGTTATCCGTGCTATATATAATATATAAGTATGTACGCCCTAACAAATAATGAACTGGATCTGAACAAAATTCATTGTATAAATCTTATCAAACCAAGTGCATACCAATAGCAGTTGGTGTGAGTACATCAAGGCTTGAAGTAGAACCTACTAGATCCTAGCAGAGTATAGACTTCAAATTAAATACCAAATACCTGGCTTTGTTAAATGTATATTAGGTGTGTAACAATCACCAATTCTATGTATTAACTGGTGTTAAATAACTTTCAGTCCAATAGTGAACCGTAAAGAACATGTAAGTTGATTTCTACTTGGGGTGAGTAGCAATGATTTGGAAGTGACAGTTATTACATATTATCATGAGGTTAAACCATATAATAATCAATGTAGACATATGATCTATGTATGTGCTAAGCAACATAAATATTGCCCTCTTCACCAATAAAACCAATAAATGAATATATCATATACAATACAAAAATAAGCATACATTTTCTCCTTTATAGGAAATTCCAGGACCCTACTACTAGAATATATAACAGAGTCAAGAAAACATCTTTGAGACCATGGAATTATTTTCGGGTTGGACAAATGCATCAGGTCATACTTAACTATGTCACTCATTTCAAACAGGATCTTACTCCAAGAGAAAAGTACAATGCCATTTTTTAAATAAAAACATAACGTTATAAATTATCCACAACTATACCTATTTAAACACACCTACAAATGACCCTATATTACTTACTCGTATAATTGAGCATATATCATTGTCAAAAAATTCTTTTATATATGTAGTGTGTTTCAATTGTGATTATATATGTAATACTATAAACGCATTAATAATAATCATAGAAATATATATATGATACATAATTATACACAACATGTATAATTCTACGTATTTAGATAACAAAATTATATATATATATACCTGTATATTCAAGCACCTTAACTTGACTTATACATGCGGTTATAGAGATTTACACTCAAAAGTTATCTGCAATACATTAATAAATTCTATTTTAAGTAGACATTCGTAACAAATTCATAAGAGAATAACAGGGTGGACCGACTATAGACCTTATCAACAAGCATAAAGTATTCTTACAGTGTATATGCAGTATGTATATACATATTTTATGCAGTTGTCATTGCTACATAATGATTGATGTAGGATAATAATTAAATTTATTGGATGCTCATCATCTCTCTTCAGCCATTTTTTTATTATAAAAGATTGAATTCACCATTGGACAACAAAGCACCATTAGAATTTGCTTCATTAAAACATAGTACATGGAAATTCCAAGATTATAATATAAATTATTAATAAAAAAGTAAATTACAATTGATAAGCATAAAAAAATATAAGATAATTAATAAATGATACATTTTAAAGAAAGTGGAAAGAAGGTATCTGTTGAATAATTTTCTAGGATGTGCGTGAAGAATTTAGTTAGTCTTACATGCATGTATTGGTCAAATTCCGTCCTCATATGGATAAGCGCACCCACAAGCCAATTATAACTACAAATCATTCATTTTATATCTTATATTGTATGTGATTCGCTTAATGTCATTTAAAATCCAATAAATATTATTTCCTCAGAACTTTTTACTTTTTGGCTGGCCGCTAACGGATAGGTTTAGCCAGTACAAAGTA
>NAOQ01000379.1:64035-76187 GCA_002751075.1 Ichthyophonus hoferi
ATGTCTGGTATGTAAAGTATTGCGGCAAGTATGCAAATGAATGTTTATTGCTACACTAAATGCCTGCCTATATTTCTAACTGATCTGCACCTGGTCGTGCGAAGGGATGGTGTTTTCATTGATTTGCGATGATATTTAGTTTGTTGTATAGCTGCTTGTAACCAATGAAAAACACGAGGACTGCTTGGCCAGTCTTCACTTAACCCTATTCATTGGTTGGCCTTACATTTATTTACATGAGCCAATTCCTATCATGCAGCAATACTGGGAACCTGCAAAATACATGGCTAAGTTGAGAGAGTACGAAAGCCACACCAGTGGCCCGGATGATACCAACCCGTCTGTATGTTACCTAGTTGATTACCTCTCATATGTTTTATATATTGTTCTATGTCATCAAGTCTTACGTCTTTCTCTTCCACCTCATGTGTGTTTATCCTTGTTACATGTCCACCTATCATAACCTATCATAACCTTTCAATTCTATACTGGCATGAGTGGGATGATCTGCCCTTTCCTATGTATATCACCTATTACCTTGGCTGTTTATAAGATGATATGCCTCCCAGAGCCTGTTGGCTACTTTAGTCTCCTAATTAACATGTACATATATGGCCTAATGGTAATTAGCCTGCACTGTTCTACTAGACACCGTCTGGGGCCCTGTCTGTGCATTTTTCTCTCTCTCTTCTCTCTCTCTCCTCCCCCTCCTTACCCTGGTTGCTATGTATTTGCTAGGTCATACTTCTGGAAACCAAGATGGCCGGTCACTTCGGGGCCAGTGGGCGTTATGCTTACTACAGGGTAATTAATTGGTTGCTAGGGCTATGTAGTTGTGTTAATTGAAAACCATAAAAGGCTACATGTTTATGATTATGATAGGGTTAGGGTTAGCGTACATGTAATGTATATAGAGGTACTATCTTACATGTGGAATGGGTCAATGGATATTACGAAATGTACGGTGTGGGGTGTGCTATCCATAGTGTTTACTGCTCTGTGAGTGATCCAACGCTAGGCCTGTGGCTTATTCTTATTCCCATATAATATATACATATACAGTAATATATATATAAGCCCATGGTTGTCAGCTTAAAGGAATATAACAATGTATCGTTCTATTGCTTTATGTGGATGTAATTTTTTAGAAACATAAATATAGTATGTTGTCACTATGGACTATTCTATTCTCCAATACTTGAGACACAATGCATGGCGATATCATGCTTTGTATTGCTAGGGAGGCATCCATCTGCGTGTATTTGTAGGTCCACAGGTACCTGCCTTACTGATCCAGACCTTTCCCCTTATAGGAGCTGGCGAAAGAGTTTGGTTTTATTGCACACTTTGTTGGTGCACCTAACCTCCCCTTGTAATTGGGCCAATCTTGTATATTAAGACCACTTTGTATTGATTGACTGCAAACTACTTAGCACGGGTGTGACGCTTGTTATTCTGTTTGATACAGGCGACTTGATGAAGACAAGGAATTGTTCTGGTTTTGAGAGCCCTATGTAAATAAAGAACATTATTCTCCTGAACTGTATTATAAGGCTGTCAAAGGAAAATGAAATATACTTCATTGTTGTATTTGATTGAGGGCTGTAATCGTAGACTAGTTACAGCTGATCCTCTATCTATATACAGGTTAATTACTGTAATTGCTAATGGCAGGTGAGGCATTTAATTGGTGGTCTCTATTTTAGTACATGATAGCCAATGATGCTTGTATAGCCTAACCATGTAAGACTATAATTTTAGTACGACAGAATATATTCATGATTACTGGTCAATCAGATGTTGAATTATTCCAGTTAGTATTTGAGTGTTTCGTGTTACAAGGAATAATCTTAAATGGCTTTTAACCAATCGAAGTATAAAATAATTTACATTGCCTAGGATAACTAATTCCTTTTAATTAATGTAAAACTAAAAATGGTTACCAGTACTCTTTATAACTACAACTTATCTCTTTCTCTCCCGCAACACTTTCATATACCTATGGGAATGATTTTTTTTCAATTATATTAAGTATTTCCTCACATGTATGATTATACAAAGGAGATATGTATTGTCTTTTGTAGTTTTATCATTTTTCCACCATCCTTTATCTGTAAACACACCACGTAAATAAGTACACACATATATATCATATTTTACTCATACTATTATTAAGATTATATTAATTAGATTAAGCAGGGAGTTCATTATTTTTGCTAACACTCCAATCAATGTATTTCCTTTACCTTGGAGATTAATGTTTTATTCTTGGCTATGCACAAGTAAACATGAATAGATAAATGGATCAATCAGATGGCCAAAATTGCTGAAATGGGGGCTTTTTATCAGTTAAAAGCTGCATAGCAAACAAAAAACAATCTGGCTCTCCCGTAATAATTAATTTATTCCTAAATGATTTTCCGGCCATAAATAGTACCATAATTTGATCCCGTATTATAGGGATCTATATATACGTACATTGAATGTTATGTTATTATTCAAAGTTCTAACGTGATATAATTAGGGTATATGGCCATTTCTTTCACAATACTATGTAACCTAGTGTTTATTAAACAGTGCACTTTATAGTTGTAAGGTTTACGCCCTAATCTCTTTATTATTGCAACGTCGAGGGAAGATATTAAATATTACACTGGTCGCTTCCTAAGGAACAGGACTGAATATGGTTCGTTCTTCTCCGTCCGCTTCGGAGTCGGAAGAGTAAGTCTATTTATTTATGTGTAGTTGTATAGTTACTCTATGTGAGTACTGTTTTTGTAATTGATACTAGTTTAGTTTATCTATCAGCATTAAAAAGCTCATGTTTACTTGTGGTTGCGTGCCCCGTGTGCCACCTACCCTGACCTTAGCTCGGAGCAAACACAAATACCTAGTGGTTATCATATAATAAACTATGATATTGGTGGTGTCTATAGATGTGTATAGCCTAGGCTGTCTAGTGATATATCCAAGTCAACTCAATAAACCATATGTTCTAACCCTTAACGTCATTGATTGCTATAGTGAGGACAGCACCAAGATGAAACCATGGCACTGTCTAAAGTGTACCTTCCTTAATACCCTACTAGACACTGAGTGTGAAGTGTGCCTGGTGAGAAGGGAGCGTGTCAAACGGGCCTTTAGCGGTAGTACGTGCACCCTGTGTACATCTATATAGTCTTCCACGATCTATAACTTGTATATAGATTATAGTTATGGGACAACTTAGTAGGCCTGTTTTTATAGTTCAGTAGACTTGTATGTAAAAGGAATTATAGTAGTAGCTATAGGTTATATCTGTCGAGGCCATGTTACCGTACGTACTTATAACTCTAAAGTATCTTCAAACCATTATACTTCACACACCTTACGAAAAGATCATGTTCGGAAAGTCTTGCATCTTTTTATATTAAATACAATATTGCTATTGTATTGCTAATATGCTCATACTATCATACATACCTACATATATACTATCATACATACCTACATACATACTATCATACTATCCTATATAGCGTTGACAGAGAACGGCAATAAGCGATTGAAAGAAACACACACAGATAGGGATGGGCATAGCAAATCAAAGTCAAAGAAGTTGCAACAAAAAGAATCAAGCGGTAGACGAAAGAGTGAAAGAGAATATAGTGTGGATATAGAAGGTAGGTGGAAGGAAAGGCTGGAAGCATGGTGAGGTTACTTCGTGTTATTATGTCTTCTGACCTTATACTTATTGAGATGTTTTTCTTTGTAAGGTTGTAAGTGGTGTACGTACGCACATACGTATAGATATATATCAGTTGGATAGTATAGGATAGGATAGTATGTAGTATAGTATAATATAGTATAATATAGTATGGGATAGGATAGGATAGTATAGGATAGTATAGGATAGTATAGTATATTATATTATAGTATAGGATAGGATAGGATAGCATGGTATAGTATAGTATAATATAGTGTGTGTCCATGCAGGGAGGATTACGTATAGTAAACAGAGAGAAAGAGAGAAATGAAGGTGGAAGTGTGGTAGGGGGAAAAGCTTGACAGATATATTGTCATACTGTTCTACATTTACATATACATATACATATACATATACATATCTACACATATACATTAACATAAATATTGGCTACTTAGTTACTTCTTCCCCGGTATTTATTGGTCTTTTTTAGTGGTTCTCACTCATGTATACCCTATATCTTTTATTTCTCCTCTGTCATTGTTATTTTAATTTCTATGTAAGCCCAGATGTGACCTCTTTATATTTCCTCCCTGTGACCTTCTTGACTGTCAGCCACTTAGCACCTGCCTCTATTAACTGTATTTATATGCATCTACTCCAATTAACTCCCCTCTGTCATACCTCTATCCTTTAATCTCAGGGGATTCCCCCTCGCAGAAAACCCACAACAAAAACAAGGAAAGACATAAGCATAGGAAAAACAGTGAAAGGAATGATGATACGGAGATAAGCCCGCAAAAAGTACGAGAGAAGCATAGAGAACAGCCGAAGAAAAGTAGTGGGAGGTATAGTAGTAGTCAAAGCCAAAAAGAATTGAAAGAATCATCAACAAAGACAAAAAGACCGATCTTTCCAATGGGCTTAGAGCAGGAACAGGGTGTAAAGGATAAATACAAAGACCTGGAGAAGGCAAAAGACAAAGAAATAGATAGAAAGAAGAAAGAGAAGGACAGTATGGCCACCATATCTAGCCCCATTCCAAACAAGCATGATGGCTTAAATAGTGTTGTGGTTGCTAAGGGAGACAGAGACGGAGAGAAAGAAGCCAAGACAGAAAAGGAAAGAGTTAAGGAAAATGATTGGTCTAGAGACGAAAAATCCGAATCCAGGACGCCATTTATGACCATGAACCGATTCGCGAATAGTAATGACTCGGATAGCATGGCAGGGATCGACCAGCTACCATCATATGAACAGGGTAGATATAGTGAACGAGAAAGAGAAAAGGAGAGAGGGAAAGAGGGAGAGCGGGACAAGGACCACCTACGAGAGAAGGGGAGAGAAAGTGAAAAGGGAAACGAGAAGGAGGTAGGAGGAGGAAGTGAGTACAGCGAACAGAGACCAGCACATAGTCAAGGGCCACCTCCGCTACAAGCAGCCTGTAGGCCTACCAGTTCTAGCGGTCTTCCTCTCCCCAAAGGTGTGTCTCCTTTCAAATCCCTGCACTCTCCCTCTACCCCTCCTATGGACTTCATTGCCTTGCCTGGCTCTGAGGTAGAAATCAGAGAAGGGGCTGATGATGATTCCACTGTGAAAATTGGTTCTTTCAGAGTAAAAATTGAAGACTTGGGCGGGGAACCCCCCACTCTGTTGATGGCAAAGAGACAGGCCCGAAGCTTAACCTTAAGGGAGAAGATTAGGGCACTGTCAGAGAAGAAGGCGATGGAGTATGAGCTGGCCCTGCGTCTATCCTACAGTGAGTGCTGTCTTGCTCTTGGTGCTTATGGTTGTTATGGGTTTTATGATTGGTAGGTATATGGCAGTTAGGGCTTTGTTTGTTCATGTTGATGTATTGGAGGCAAAGTGGTGAAGACACTAAGAAAGTGCTGTTGGTGTGAGGTTGACAGAGAGGGAGAAAGAAGGACAGTATGTAACCTGGGAGAGACCCTCTCTGGGATTGGCTAGGAGGGTATTGGTAGGGGGCTAGCATAGCAACAGGGAATATGGCGTGTTCTTGCAAGCTTTTTCTGATGTATTAGTGGTGGAGAGATGTATAATGATCATAGATTGACCAATCCTGTTTTAGAAACCCAGCGATTAATCAAGCAGCAGCAGCCCTCTGCTAACCCTGAAGTATGTACTGTTGTTGATTGGTTCTTCCTCTCTCCCTGTAGTGTATATCATATTATGACCTGCTATACAAGGTCTTTTTGTGGCCCCTCTGGTTTCTACCTCTACCACTTTACTGTCTCTTTCTCCTCTTCTACCTACTAGTATGGTTCAAACACTGCGTTGTTATAGCCAGTGATTTATTTACCTTACGTTGCTTGGCTGTTCTCTTGCCCCCTCTATACGCACATCTTGGTTTCAGTTCTTCTTGCTAGTCCATGCTGATTGTAGGCTTGGAGCAAATGTTTTAAGTTTTACTGTAAGCCATTCCTAGACGTACGGATAACCCTTTTCTTACTGTGGTCCTATGCTATCACATTCTATTTGCATTTGGTTTTCTTTTTCCTTCCACAGTTCTCTCTGTATATCTTTCTATTATTTTATCTGATGCTTGGCATTATCCAATATCTTGTGTTCTATTTTGACACCAATACTCCTTCTCCTCACATGATTGGTGCGCAGAGAAACGGAGAGGTCAAGAATGCCACCGATGGAATACCATTGGTTAAACAACAGATTAAAGTGGAAAGTGAAGTTAATGAGATAGTAGGAGAGGGCGAGGCGAAGAAAAGGTAAGATAGGAACATGGGGTATGATTGGTTGCCTATGTAGATATACTAAATCCCATTGATGGTGTGGTATGTCTGTATATATGTATGCGTTTTGATTGGCCTTTCTATTTTACTAACATAGTATCCATTCATCTATCTCCATTAACAGACTGAGCGAGCTCACGACCACGACAGCCTCGCCAGGTTCGTCATAGGTTTATTAACACTTACTCTCTTGCATGTACTCATTTATGGATAGGGTTATGATATGACACCCGTCCAATCATATATGCCCACACAGCCCCGTGTTATTTTTTTCCTTTGTCTTTGTTAATCTCTTTTTATATACATTAAAAAATGTTTTACATTTGTGTTTTGGCCAATTATTATATGGAATTTCGACTAGTGCGTTTTAGGTTGTTTATGCTCGTTCAATGAAATCCTTGTTATAAGCATTAATATGCTTGGTAAATATGGGGCCAATCAATGGGAGGGTGGTGTAGAAGGGAGAGGATAGGAGGGGACAAAAAAGGGTTCTGGGTTGATTGTATGGGACTTTTTTCACAGTTCATACCAATAGAAACCATCTTGCCTTACCTCCTGAATGTCTTTGTACTGTAACCATGGCAACCATTGAAATCCTAGCCCCCCGTTGGACAGCACTTTCCTTTGTACATATACCACCTATATTCCTCCCTGACACTTAACCAATCACATCTGCCCCATACCAGGTGCAGGATCGAGAACCTGTACCCCCTTAAGCACCACCTCAGCGACCACCACGTCGCGCCCACCGCCTGTAGACCTACCCACGCTGGACATCCTACGGGCCCTGGGAGGGTCCTGGGTGCGGCTGAGGGAAGGAGTGTTTGTAGAAACCCATGCCAATGGGGGGGCTTCTATAGTGCATGTTTACCTGGTAGGTCCCTTGGTTCTCTGACCCTCCCTTCTCTACCCTTGTCTGCCCTTCTTCATCCTTCTCCTCTCTTCCTGCCCCACATACCTTGTAGTTATCTCCTCCATCCACATGGCCTCGTCTCTTATGCTCCCTATCCCCTCCTTTCACCCCTTCTCTCCCCCTCTCCTTCTCTTCATACTTGGACTATCCTTTTTCTCTAGGGTGAACACTATATACGCATGTCAGGCTATGCACGGAGTAAATACGTAGAGGCCTGTGTGGAAGAGTTCCTGCAAGAGAAGGAGGGACTACCAGTGCACACTATGGGCATTATCCATGGGTGTGTGAAAGATATGCCCAATATTCTAAGGTAAGAGATGGGAAGGGGTTATAAGTAGAGAGGTGTAGGGTAGACAGGAGAGTAGGACTAGACATAATGGAGGTGTCTAAGATAAGCAGGCGAGGTGAGTGCTATGTATATGGGGGTAGGGATACAACGGGGACTAGGTGTCCAAGTCTGTATAAAGGTGCATACCCATAAGCCAAACACAACAACCTTTACGGACAGCTGGTAGAGAGCACTCTCAGGCATTATTTTGTTTGATGTATATACTACTATATACTGCATGTTCCTGCATGTCCTCACCTGGTCCCTTGGGTGCTCAGGTATCTTGTACAACATCACCCTACCACGTCCATCCTGATGGAGGGCCTTAATACTAGTGACACTACCAGTATGACCATTGGCCAATATGATGATCGCATCGATAGCAGCTATTCTAATGGAACGAGTCATGTGGGACCCATGCGAAAGATGAGCCTTGTGGGTACAGTGCAGGTAGGTCTATCTGCCAGAAGGAGAGGGAGAGAGAGAGGGAGAGGGTAGAGTGTAGGAAGGTATAAGGTATATACTGAGGGAGCATAGCTTTAAGCTGATATGAAAGAGCTTGATAGTAATATGGTACTCAAAAGGTACGTCACAATGTGTAACCATCTACCAATAAGTAGTGCTTATTCCTATCCAATAAAGGAAGGTCTCAAAATTAATCTATATAGACTACTAGTATTGTAGGCAATAACGGGTAATTATTGGCCCGTTTAGATGCTTATTTAGTATATTAGGCCTGTTTCTGTGACTTTGTTACAAAGCCCTCCTCACCCTGTCCAATTATAATGCATCTACAGACGGAGACAGGCGGTTATTTCAAAGATGTGATTAGTAATGTAATGCGCACCAATGAGTTCGTGAAGGAGACGTTACCATGGGGACGGTTGTCATCAAAGTATGGGATGGCACCCAATCAAAGTGTTGATGGTATGTTTTGATTTAGCTAAGAGAGAGATCCAGTCAACCATAGATAAGCCTTTACATTCTATCTTTGCCTAGGCTTCTCTTTCTTCTTTGCTTCCTATCTTGTATCCTCTTCCTCTTCCTCTCCCTCTCCTTCTCCTTCTCTCTGTCGATGTATTCTGTGATATAGTTGGGGCAGGAGGTAGGAAAGAGTAGTATGCATAATGATTGGTAAATGGGGATACGGCTCACACTAGAGTTTCATAACAGATTGGTTTAAGGTACTTGCCTATTTAGAATCCGATTGATGTTATAGTTAATTAGGTGAAGAAGAATAAATGAGGGCAAAGATAGATAGACCCATAGAGAGAGAAAGACGAGGCAGTCTATGGAAAGAAGAATAGGATGTGGGCTGTGATTGGATACAGGTCATTACTTCCCTCACCTGTCCTCCCCTCTAGGTCCTACCCTATTGGTCTGCCCAGGGGAGCAGGAGATTCCCTCCGACAGTGTCGGTGTAGTAGGCATTAAAGATGAACCAATGGCCAGGCCTCGTCCCCACTCTACCCCCCCCGATGTGGTAACTGATAGGGTGGGGTGCCACATAGATTTCTATGGGCAGGCTCCAGAAAGGTGAGACTGGCAACTAGAAGTGGGCTGGCTGGCTCTACTACTGTACTGGCATGTACTAAGGCATCTAGGGGAGAAGCCCCCCATGTATGGGCCTGTGAAAGGCTTGCATCTATCTATATGCTTCCTTTTCACTTCTTTCTCCTATACTTTTAAGTATATTATTCTCTGCTATAGCTTTGCATATTGTCTACACAACATACATACAGTATATAAGGGAATAGAGATGAGTTGTTAGCTTGTGACTGTACATGAAGGGATATCATGTTGTATATAGGGCAATATTACTGGTAGTTTAAAGAGTGAAAAGATGGCTAATTGGTTGAATAAATACTCTATCAGCTCGTACTAAACCTCCTCATGACCCTTCTAGATTTCCAGTGGCTAGTGTGGGTATAATCCAATCATGTGATCGAGAAAATAAGGCACCACCAATCGTATGTAAGCAATTGGTTGCATTTAACGGCAAGGACATGGAGGAGGTCCAGAAGATGCTACAGTTGGATTTTAATGAGGACCCCGTGAACCAATTGTATGAAAACTTTAATATACTACCTTGTTTTGTTGGTTGTATGTCACTACTGTACTTGCTCTGAGATATAGTCCTGGGTGTTACGAGTTATTTATTATGACATCATGGGGGTATGTGAAGGTGATTGATTGGCCTCTCTTGTTTATGGCTGTCTTACTTATTGAGCCTTTGATTGTTTTTTTCTATATGCTTTCTGTGCTTATCCATTAACGACCTAGTCCGGTTGTTCTTTCTGGTTATCCTGTGCTATCGCAGGCCTTCCAGCTGTCCATACCTTGTAATGTACCTCGTAATGTAGGATATTGGTGTGTCATTCAACTGTATGTATGGCAAACATAATTACTGACATATCTGTACACTATAATATATAGGCACGACAAGGCTTGGGTGGACGTTAGCAAGCTCAACCATCTACGAAGGAATGGCATTACATATGCCCAAACCTCTCTTATGACAGGCGACATGTAAGTCCTCCCTTCTTGGCCTTTGCACCTGGGCCGTCTGTTGTCTACCTTTATTATGTTTATTGTATCTATGTTTATTTCTCTCTCTCTTGCTTCTCTTTCCCTGCCCGATAGAAATCAGCCAATCATGCTTACTTATTCTCCCGTCCATGTGTCTATCCCCCTTCTCATTGGTGTGTATCTACACCTCTCTAGGTACTATATTCCCCGGCGGGTAGTGCACCAGTTCCACACTGTAGCAGCCTGTAGCAGCACTTTCTGGACCTTTCGTTACAAGAACTATCATCATCAACCACAGCTACCATAGACGTAGACGTCATATATGGATGTATTTAGATATAGTAGTTGCTATGAACCCGATCTTCAACAACAAAGAAGATTACTATTGCATCGACACTATGAGCTATGATTATTTTATAATTTAGCGTTTCTCTTTTTCTTTTTTTTTGAAGCCTATCGTACTATGCTCGATATTGCATTTGGTTTTGTATGTGCTGTGTTGGAATGTACTCCTTTCATAATTAATATATATTATTATTAATGTGTGCCTAATATTAGTTATTTGTGGTGGGAGGTGATTGGTGGAATCTTTCTGCAAGAGGAGAAGGCTTTCCTTGTTGGCCCAGTCACCACAACTAATGAGCGGCCACCTTGAAATGCATGTTGGCAGAAAACCTTTATCGCTTTATATATCACATTGGTTGTATTGTTATTTCTGTTGTTCGAGTTTTTTAGTGTATTTATATTATAAATCATAGCAATGGCCTGATATTGAATAGGAAAATAACTTTATACTTGTTTTGCAATACAAGAAAATTAGAAATATTATAGATTACTTTATTTAAAATAACTTTTATAAACCTGGACCACCATAAGAAGAAAAAAAACTATGGAATCTGCAATTATTTGGTCAGTTTGCATAGGTGTATGTAGTGGCCTAGTAGTTGGGGAAATTCTAAACAGCCCAGCCATACCTGTTGCTTAAATAATTAAGTTTTAATGGTTATTTAAAATGCGACAACCCCATTATTTGAATATATATTGCTCAAAGTAATCAAAGTACAGTAAAATAAAATAGACAACCTACATGTACCATCATTGTCTGTGTATAATAGTTTATAATATTTTGTAATACTTTCATCACCAAACGTAGTCTTTATAAGTCTAACTATAGCAAGCATGTTATCTAATTTCCTATCCCACTATCTTTAAACCAAATGTAGATCTGGTCTAATATTTATATTTCGAGGTAGATGGAAATGAAAGAGGAAGATGACCGAGTATATATATTAAAGAGAGTGGGATATGAGTGATCTATAGACTACCAGCAGAAATTAAACTTGGAATAAGAGAACGTCAAACAGAAAAGCGTTGTTTTAAAAACACGTGAATGAAATGATAAAAACTGAAACTTCATACTTACGAGGTATTTTGGCTCAGTGCAGTTAATTCTGAGATTTGGTTTATATTCAAGCACTTGGCCTATTCATTTTGAAGAGTGTCATTATACTGATACTTAAAATCAAATAAGTTTACTGATGACGACCTTGTCAACTCATATTTAAAACAGCTATGTAAAATCAAAAAAGCTTAAATTAAAATTAGTTGTTGATAATTCTTATATATTAATCAATTCTGAACTCGATTCACTTGAAAATTATACTAGAAATGTATGTCAGCTCCCTTTTTCACCATATACTTCTTAACAATTTGACTAACAATATGAATATCATGCTAGACTTGATTTTGGAGTTTGGGGCCTCTGGGTTATGTTACGCATTTATTTATTGCTACTTGATCAAACTGTATAGTTGTATTGGACCTCATAATGTCAGATTCAGCATTGATATTTCTGTTGTTTGGTAGCGATCTTCCCGTACTAGTGCTGGTTAATTGAGTTATTTGAATTCTGATTCATGTTTATGTTTG
>NAOQ01000380.1:25604-38889 GCA_002751075.1 Ichthyophonus hoferi
TTCTACCCTACTCTATTCTACCCTACCCTACTCTACCCTACTCTACTCTACCCTACCCTACCCTACCCTACTCTACTCTACCCTACTCTATTCTACCTTACTCTACTCTACCCTACTCTATTCTACTCTATTCTGCCCTACTCTACTCTACCCTACTCTACTCTACCACCCCCGCAGAGGAGGCCTTGAAGGAGCTCAACATTGCAGTGCAGGGTCTGACCTTAAAGGATCTTAATTATGTTCTTTATCGCTCTGATGTAGAGGAGAAGGATGAGAACAATGGTAACGGCGTGTATGTTGTACCTCAGGCTGGACCTCTGATATACGCAGGTAGGGTAGGCCTAGAGTGGATGTATATGTAGTATGTTGTATATAGCCTATGGATGTGTACTGGCTTCTGCTATGATACATAGAGACAAATACATACGTTGAATGCCGGCCCCTGCTACAGAGACCTCTAGGCTCATGTAACACAACAACGTATACTTATGTATATATATACCTTATTCCTATCTACCCGCAGGCTTGCAGGGTGTATGGTCTATGCTAGGTCCTGTTGCTGCCAATCAGGAACTAGGTCACCCCCTGTGTGATAATATAAGGCAAGGAAACTGGATGATTGATTGGGTCATAGCTCGTTTGGAACGTCATCGACCCGCCCTGCCTGTAGGTTCCTTTGCCAATCATTGTGGTTTATTTCTATGATTAATTCCTTTCTTTTATGTCCTATTGGCTGCACTATGTTATTACTCCTAACTTTTAGAACTACAAGAATTAATAATTGGAAGAATAAAAGAAAGGAGGACGGTGATTGGTAGTTTGAACGTGCTGGAGCCACTGCATTAGAAGTGTTTGCTCTATCCTATAGGCTACTTTATTGTACATGCGTCACAACCACGTCACAACCAGGATATGTTTAGATTATGATTGGCCATAGGGCAGGGCTACATTACCCAGAATGATAGGTTTATTAACGTGCTCACATGTGATTGGAGTGCTATAAATACATGCATTATGCCTTTATTTGAATTACTTCTAATCATACTCACTACCTAATCATGTCCTGCTCCAATCAGTTGGCCACATGGTTAGATCACCAATGCAAAGCGATCAAGTTATTACCGCGGTATCTGGCTCCCAATTACCTCACGATAGTGCTATATAAGGCTCATCAGGCCTGTATCCGCCAATCACTGTCTCTCATGGGATCCTTTGTAAATGATGGCACTGATTTTGTCGAGGTATATAGTTATATTTTAATACATGTGTCTAATTGGTTATTGCATTGTCTTGCTTACATGCCCCTCATGCATTTGTTTTTAATTATACAGGTTGTTCTTGAAAAGCATTTTGGGTGCCTGTTATTCCTTTCTTGCTCTGTATTTATTTCTCTCTTTCTCTCACCCTCTCGCTACTGTGTCTAATACTCGATCTATATACTAGCTTATATTATCATGTGGTATTCTCTTCTCATTTGGCTCTAAAGCTCTTTCCCACGCCTATTTCATGTCACATATTTTTGCGGGAACGACATCTTATACTCATGTTTCGTTATTTAGTGTTATTTGATTGTTCTTGCCAATATTTTTAATTTATGTTTAAAAAACATGTATTGCATTTACCATTGGTTAAATATCTTACACTTAATTTTATTCCCTTTAGCGTCTGGCTATGACATCTGTCCAATTATATGCCCAGCTTAAGTCTGCACCAACCAGGGATCCCGCACTTCCTACCCAGTTCTTAAATGGTAGGTGTATAGGCATGACCCATAACCAATTATAATTATTAAGCTCAACAAGCAAAGCAAATTAATTCTTCTATATCATGGTTTTTTCAAGGTATTCTAGTTTTATTTCTCCATTCTATTGGTCATTCTAAACATACCAAGGTTACTCCCTAGTTACTAGGTTGCGGTCTACGGGCATTTTAAAACTTTGATTCTATAAGTGAATATGGTCTTTATATATGTTTTTTAAATTAGTATATGTGATGGGATTGGATGATTTTAGTTTCAATAGTATTAGTAGCTTGGTCATGTGGGGTGATTGGATGGTTATGTTTAGTTGCTTTGATATGTAGACCATAATGCTAATCTCTTTTGGGTGTACTCCAAAATCATATCCAATACTCTGCATGATTCCCTCTCGTATCAACCAATCATTCCATTTCTAACCTTACCTTAACCAACCATAAATCACCATGGTCTTGGCTCTCCCAACCTCTCCTTTCTTTCCTGTAGCTAAGGAAATTTTACCGGCTGATCTTCGTGCGTCATTGGCGGCTGGTTTACCTCACTTTGCAAGTGGATGTTTCAGAGCTTGGGGCAGGGATACCTTTATCGCCCTACGTGGTCTTATGCTTGTTACTGGTCGCTATGACGACGCGCGCGATCTTTTGATTGGTGTAGCAGGCACGGTGCGTCACGGGCTCCTTCCCAACTTATTGGATGGTAGTCGAAATCCCCGCTTTAACTGCAGGGACGCTGTGTGGTTCTGGCTACAGGCCCTACAGGACTACTGCCGTATGGCTCCTGAAGGGACCGACATTCTCAGTAAGTCATGACATTGCTATGTTGCTATTGGCTCTATACCTGTATATTAAAACACATAGGCTATTATGCTAATGACTTCCGGTTGCATTTGCTTATACATTTTATGCAGTGTTAATTTTAAGACAGTCACTAGGTAAATGTTTAATTTAATAGCACTGATGCTATTGGTATTTTAAACATTAAACGAATAAGTACATACCATTACAGAGACGCCCATCTCGCGTATGTTCCCTACCGATGACTGCAGCATGTATTACTCTACGGACATGTGCCGGGTCTTCTATAAGTATGATCCTTCATGCATATGTATTGTATTGCTTATATTACATTGTATTCTATTGTGTGGTATTGTATAGCGCTATATTGAACTGTATTGTATTATATTGTATTGTGTTGTGTTGTGCTGTATTGTATGTTTTTTATGTTATGTTTTGTTTTATTTTTAATATTTTCCTTTCCTTCAATTCATTTAAATGATTTCATTTTTATATTTTTTTTTATATCATTTGTTTTTTTCCTTTTTCTTCCTTTTTCTTCCATTTTATATTTTTTTCCTTATTGGTTACTATATTATATATATTACCTACTCGTTCTGGTATCACATTTAGCAAAACAAAACAATAATGGACAATTTCGTTTTGATCCCAACCAAGGGCTTGGCTAAGGCCTAATGATATAGGGATATGTCACAGATTAGGTGGAGAGAAAAAGATGGTCCTTCACATACACACCAATAGTATTATACATTAATTTTAAATACCCACACTCATTGGTTACTATCATTTCCTTCTTCCTTTTACTAAACTACACTGTTGTTCTCTGTATATTTAATGCCTGTCTATCTATTTAGATATATGAACCATAACAACCATGCGCTTTTTAAAATGATTCAATACGTGTCTCCATTGAATACTAGAACATCACTGCTAGGAATAACATGCAAAGTCAATGAAGAGGTATTTTTTAAAACGCGATTTCAGTCCTAACAATCAATTATAAGTTTATGATTAATCCTTGTAGATATTATTTTCTGTAATCCAATCATATGTCACTATACAATATAAAATTATATTAAATACCTATAGCATAGTTCTAACCAATAAAAATGGAAAGATTTAATCACATAGCTGACCCTTATCCTATAGGGGAGCACCTCAGATGACACGCCAGCTGCTAGGAGATCTTGTACAGGAGATTATGCAGAAGCACTTTAAAGGTAGCGTGGATATATATGTTGGGATACTTTACTTGTGTGTTATAGTTATAGTATTAGTAGGTTACTGTGGTTGGCAAATTGAGTGGCTTGTTGGTAACCATGACAACAGTATATATGTATATTTATGTGTATGTGTATATGTATATGTATATGTATATGTATATGTAGAGCCTTGTATGGTCTGTATGTGTGTGATTACAATGTCAATGCAATATCAGAATACATAGGAGAGTAAAAATTGTATTTTGGTATTACGTGTTTTATGTGAGGTGGTATATATTATATACTATATACTTTATATTTTATACTATATATTATATATTATATGTTGTCTACTGACCCTTATCCAATGATCATACAGGTATATCATTCAGAGAGTGGAATGCTGGCGATTCTATTGATCGTAATATGTGCGATAATGGCTTTAACATTGATATCCAGGTACGTTTATTGGTTAATATTATCTACTATATGTATTTAAATGTTTAATGTGGCTGTAGGCTTTATGTGTAGCTTGCTATTAACTAATATATGTCTAACGGAATGATATAGTAATAATCTTGTATGTCCCAATCTGTGTATAGTAATTGGATTATTAACCGGGTATGATACTGTTATGTTGCTATATATATATATATATATGTATGTCTATGTATATCTATGTATATGTATATATATAGGTGTCTAGGTATATAAGTATATAGGGATGTGTGTACATGTAGACCCATATATATAGTAGCTCATTGCAGGCCGCATCCCACAGACTGACAAGAATACTGGCATTATCTACGGAGGAAATAAAGATAACTGTGGTACATGGATGGATAAGATGGGCGAGGTATTTATATGTACTCTATATACTCATACTATATGTATTATATGGACTCTATATATTATATGTACTACATCTACTATATATATCCTATATACCCTATATACTCTATGGACTCTATATAATGTATATACTCTATATACCCTATATACTATAGGCCAGGTCCTATCCAGCTCTGCAGTATATTTGCTTGTTACACTGTTATACTTCTCGCATGTGATTGCACAATACCATACACTCTCTTTTATTTACACAACTCAAGGTTTAATTATTACGTGTAATATTGTTTTACTCTGCTTATTAATTGATGTTAGATATAAGTAACTAACTATTTGTTTTTTAATTTTGTTTTGAATGATTTTACACTCCCTCACCCCATCTTTTTCTTCTATACCTTTGAGATATATTTATTACATATGATACTATTATATCATCTAGTATTAACCAATAGTGCTACACGCTATATTTATTAACCAATGGAATAGGGCGGAAGCAAGGGTATCCCGGGTAGCCCTAGAGATGGTGCGGATATAGAGATCATTGGTCTATTGAAGGTATGTACTTTGCACCAGTTGTACCGTCCTTTGTCGACCTTCATATAAAATACGTTGGCATGGTTATGGTTATACACGGCATTGATTGGCCCATACGTATTGGGTTAGCAACGACAGACCCTCCCCTGATATTTGTTTCTCACTTTCTCCTTGCCTGTCTTTGTACCTGTAGGTATGCAGTCACATTGATTTCCATCATTCTTTCCCCCTCTCCCTCCCTCTCCTCTACCACACCTTAACCCTGTCCCCTTCTCCTCTCAGTCTACCCTGAGATGGTTGACAGAATTAAGCTCAAAGAAAAACGGAGTGTTTACCCACAAGGGTGTTATGAAGGGTATGTTGTAGTTGCTTACCTCCTATCCTCCTATCCCTTTTGTCATATTCTAGGGTACTGTGAGGTAGCTGTGTGGTAATAGGTAGAAACTGTATTCGTCATATGGATTATAGGGCACTACACCATACGTCATAAAGGTGTTATTAGGTGGTGTGATGTGATGACGGGTATGTGTACCAAGTATTGCTATGATGTTTCTACTTCTATTTTATATTATAGCCAACAAAGTTTTAAAATTAAGGGAATGATATTATTGGTCTGACAGGCGCATTAAAACAGATTAGGACATGAAAATTATAATTCATGTATTTTGTTGGTGCATATATTTTTTACTACCAGCTATTGCTACACGCGTGTGCTTAGAAACACACCAATGTATGTCACTGTACTATCATAATAGGAGACTATCCTACATACAACCATACATACACCTATATGTGCATACCAGCACAAAGTTATGGCAACTGCATCTACATATGCTTACCCTTCTCTATCCCTCTTGATCCCTTTCTCTACGCAGACGATGAAAGTATCTTCACCTATGCTCAGTGGAATAAGACGCTCCAGGCCTCATTTGAGCCCAACTTCTATATTCCCATGGACCCATCTGAGGACAGCAAATACCATATAGGTAATACTATTAGTATATATATAGTATGTGGTATGTGGTATGTGGTATAATAGTATATGTATATAAATATAAAGTATATATATATACATTACCTTCAATATGTTACATATAATACTTTATTACTTTTAATGAGGTTCTTTCATTAGTTCGTGTTTATAAACTTTAATTCCATGTTTGTTATTTTTAGTTTTATAATCTTTTATTTTGGAATTTATATGTTTTATTGATGTACCTTATTGGTGGATTGCCCTGCTATATCTCTTTGCTGTTTATAGTCTTTACACGCCTCTTTTTATTGGGCAGCCATAGCATGTTATATATCTCTATCTCTATATGTATCTTTCGCCACATGTACATTCTCGTATACTCGTATATTAACCACTTACAAGGTACAAACAACCATACTTACCAATGAAATGACAGATGTAAAGCTGATAAACCGTCGTGGGATCTACAAAGACACTGTGAAGTCCACCCATGGCTTTACAGACTACCAACTACGACCCAATCAGTGCATTGCTATGGTCGTGGTATGTACTCCCTGCATTTCTATTGGTTCACTATGTTTATATCAGTTATATGATGTAGTCCTATTGGATGCTATATATATTATATGTTGTACATACCCGGCACACACCGGGATTGGAGGACAGGATGTAGTATAATAATAACATCCAATAAAATATAACCTAGACAACTCACTCTCAGCTACCATCTGCTTACCTATTGGTAGTAGCTTTACCATTATTATAATATAACCAATCATCACTATTCATGACTTGCTTATATATCTACGGGGCTTTATTGGCCATTTTTATTTTAATGGTTTATAGTACATTTTTGTATGGTTATCCAATTACACTATTCTATGTTAATTTGTTTTTCTTTAACAATAATACCTTTTAAATATAAAGCTTTAATCTATTTTTATACACTGTTATGTTTTATATCTGGGTTCTGAATAATTATTTAGTTCTCTCAACCAACCATCAAGCGTCTTTATTTTTTTATGTCTAAAACTTTGATTTGTTTCTTTTGCCTTCTACCTTCTCGTTAGTTTTATAAGTTATTATTTATTAATTTTCCTTTTCCTTTTTTTGATTTTGATTTTCCCCTCTCTCACTCCTTTTTTCTCTTTCTCTTTCTCTTTCTCTTTCTTTTTCTCTTTTTCTCTCTCTCTGACCCCCTTCCACTCTCCATCGCTTAGGCCCCCGAGCTATTCTCTCCGGAACATGCCCGTAATGCCTTGGAAATTATCCAGAAGGTTCTTATGGGCCCACTGGGTATGCGTACACTGGACCCCTCGGACTGGGCTTATAGGTGAGTAGTTATTAAGGTTACTAGCATACTACCACTACCGCTATGATTTTTATTACTATGTTTATTGTTCTTATTACTATTACTACTATTATTACTACTATTATTATTATTACTATTACTACTACTATTCTTATTATGACTATTCTTATTATTATTATTAATACCTCTGGCTGTCAAGTATTTACCCCTTCAACCTTCAACCACATGATTATTTCTATAAATACATTGTATACCAGGGCACGCTTTATCTGTCCCTCTACTAACATACCACACATGTTACTTCTTCCTCTTTAGGGGTGACTATGACAACAGCAATCACAGCTCGGATCTAACTGTGGCCCATGGTCTCAATTACCATCAAGGACCGGTATATACTCCTCGTGTTTGTCTGTTTTACATCTGCACTATGTTATGAAGTGTTATTTTTTTATGCATTACATAACCTTCCTACATAATACACCTTATATACGATCCTTCTCGTGCCATTTTCTATTAAGACTAATAGATAATAGACAGTGGTCTGATACTGAACAGGACCCAAACAGAGCTATAACCCATATATGTACATGTATTTATGTACCTTTTATTAGAGAAAGAATGAGAGAGAAACCTTTGAAGTATTGATACATATGGTAGATAGCTAAACTGAGACATTGATCACACATACCCTTATTTACATTGATATCTATATATGTATTCATAGGAATACGTATGTGTTCTGACCCTATTGACTACCCCTTACCCAATAGGAATGGCTGTGGCCCGTGGGTTATTTCCTTCGTGCCAGGCTAATCTTCCAAGCCAATGGGAAGGCAGAGGCCCAAGATACCCTGCGAGACATGAATCGCATTATCAGTGAGCACTATCTTGCTCTCATCGCCTCCCCCTGGGCTGGTCTTCATGAGCTAACTAATAGGTGTGTAGGAGTCTCGTGACTGATTGGGTGATGGGTAATGAGCAATTAGTGTAATTCATAACTATTTACTTGAGAGAGAGATTTAGTCATTTACGTATATGTGGAGGTCAGTTGCTGTTGTTTTCTTTCTATTACAGAGTTCATTTTCCGTAATTTCTTTTTCTTTTTTGTCTTTTTGGTTTCTTGCATCACAGGTGACTTATTTAACAGTTACGTTACATACAACACAATAGTTATTAATCTGTAACCATGCTTAGTATTAGTTCCATTTAAAGAAATATAGATTTTCTGACGTCAATACTTGACATTGTAACCTAATGTTGAAAAGTATGATGTATTTCAGACTAATACATAGTAGGCTGTCACTCATCAATACACGTGTTTTTCCCTTCCCTCAACTCTCCTATCATATACATACATACACAACTGTACACTACTACCCTACACATATAGCAATGGTAAGCCTTGCTATGATAGCTGTCCCACTCAAGCCTGGAGCTCCAGTTGCCTTCTGGATGCTCTCTATGATGCCAATACTCTCTACACCACTCTCCTTGCTAAGGCACAATAAATTCTACTACTACATCATATATATTTACCTCTAGTTGTATATAATATTATAGTCATATCATTAATCCAAATCATGTTATAGTGACTGATAACCCGTTCCTTGAAGGACTTGGGCAATAGATACTATTATATTTTATGTACATGATGCGATTGAATACTATTTGTACTAGCTGTACCATCCCATTGGAGTCCTTTGGTATATATTTTGTAAGTCATATGGCCTGTTTGACGGTATATACTGACTGTAATAGGTATATACTCTTATGAGGTTGCAATCACTAGCACCTTCATCTTATAACCACCTTAGTTAATTATACACCCACTTATACCTGTGTGCTATTATTAATATTAATTAGTAAGTAGCCAATTCCAAGCCTTTATTAAAATTATGATCATGTTATAGAATGATTCTCCAAAAAAAGTGTGTCCTATTTAAAGATCAAATGAGGTGACCCTGTAAGCGATTAACTTTATTTAGGTAAAAATAGACTAGCACCCGACTGGATAAAAAACAAATGTTAGCGGAAGTTATCATATGCGTAGAGTGATTGTTTATAATTGCTGCAACTGTAATAGATATATGATATACATTATGATAGGCTAGAAATAAAGTAAACTGAGCACGGGTAGAACAAGGTACGATCCAACTAGAAGTTATAATGCTATGTTGACCAATTGCATTACAATAAATCTAATGTCTTATCTGACACACTCAAATTTATCAATATTATACTAATATATATGCACATTCTGGTATAGTAAACACAACATTCTTTATACACTACCACCATCTTTAGAGGGTATCAACTACAACAAAGGGTTCGCTGTTAATAGTAGTCAGTCTGACTATATTGTTTACGTATGTAACAAAATTTGCTATTTTTGCGTCAAAACACAATTATTAATCCTTGTATTGTAGGAGAGAGTGAATGGTTGAGGCTGAAAGGTCATGTTAACGTACAGGGTGGTCTCACGTACTGTGGGGTCCTGGCTATACTCGGCTAGGGGTATGTCATGATGTATGGATTAGTGTAGAACAGGCCGGTTGAGCTCAATATCTCAACAGCAAACATTTCGTGGGTATCTACCGTAGTTGATTCAAAAGGATACATGCTGAACTTACTATGCCATATTTCTTTTGGCTAATAATCTAAGCATAGTTTATCACACCGATAGTAATTGGCATTTATTATTTACTAGTACTGGATTGGCCAATAAACATTGTTAGTCAGTAAGATACCTTAATTCATTATCATGGTATGGCATGGTATTCAAGGCTATATAGTTAGTAATTATAATATTTAGTTACAGTTATAGTTAATAGTTATATAGGACTACCCTCCATTTGCAGTCCACTTTACAATGCAACAGTATCAGGGACAATTATACCAAGCCATATTGATCGTCTATGTCTATACACCTTTCTACTTGATTCTCCTAAGACATAAAGATATAACCGTGTAAAAACAAAATAAGCCAGAAAAATGTAAACGCTACAATGACAGTTTTATAATACTGCGAGCCCGACTACCTTTACATTGGCTGATTTTCCCTTTGTATGTGCACTTATGTCATGAACAACCAATCATATATCGTGTCGCTGGAGAGATGCTATATATAGAAATATAATGTATGCTATAATGCCACATACCACAGCCTGAACCAGATGTGATTCTCCTTAGCCACGTGTTTCACGGGCCGCCGTTCAGCCAATAGGGCTATGTCTTATTGGGTTGAACACAAAAGAATTGTGATCAAATCTTTCAATCAAGTTAAATTTATTGAAAACCTATTATTCGTCCATAATGTTGCCCTAAAAATAATATACATATGTATAACTTACATTCATTCCATATCAATAGAAACCAACTTCAAGCCAAGTTTCAAACCTAGAACTAACCAATGACATGATAGTACTAAAACATTAAAACATATTAGGTAATTAACCCACTCTGGGCAATCTATTAATTAAACACTGGAGCATCTACTATCTAGCTAGAGACAAAACAGATAGTAGTACATTAACAACCATGAGAGCAGATCCCATTAAGAGGATAGGCTTGCCCCAGTGGTATTGTTGTCTCGCTCCATAGGGCTTTAGTAGTGCAAGTAGAGCAAACTCGCCATCAAACTGGAAGGCCGGGACTATATTAAAAAGTGAGAGAGCAAGCGAAAGAGATAGCAGATACCTGGTATGAAGAATAAGGTTAGTGATGGGATGAGAGGTAAGTAACATAAAATAGACATAGTAAATATAGCATTATGTCTGTTTTTTTCCGTTTTTATTCTTATATTACAAGACATAGCTTTTATATCATGCTGCTTAAAAATAGTTTACCAATTAAACCGCGTTAGTACAAGTAAATAATCGGTAGAGAGCAGTCTAGCCTGCCTTAGTTAAAGTATAGAACCGAAGAGAATAAGCACATAAATTTAAAAAAATTGAAATTAAACAAAGCAATGAAAAAAAAGAGTAAGAGAAAGATATCATATTTTAAATTTTGTACACAAATAGAAAATATAGTGTATACTTAATAAAATAACATTCTTTTAAAGGTTATTAACTTTATATTTATCAACTGTATAAGAGATATAGGATAAAACCATACTTTAGTGCAATCTCCAGTGATATAGGTAGAGTCAACGGGAGAAAAGAGCTTCGTGGTACGTAGTTGGATACAGATACTAAGTATAAAGGGAGGGGTGGGTTATTATAATAATTTAACAGTCTATTGCCATTGCACTTTAAGGGTAGTGTCAAAACGTAGAATAACATACACTTAAACCAGCATACAGAGTAATATGTAATAGGATATAGTAGCATATAGTAACATACAATAAGCTATCGTGGCAAAGAATATGACCTATAATAACTCGTATCAGAATAATTATTATACTAAACAAGAAATAGAGTAATTGAATAATAATAAATAAAATGAAGAGAATACCCATGCCATAGGCTGGGGAGCATATAGAACAGAGGAGAGGAGAGAAAGTGAGAGGAAAAAAAAGAATGAGAGAGAGAAGGAAAACGTGGAAAACTAATGAGAGAGAAAGCCTTAAAAAAACCATGAGAAAAAAAAAAGACAAAAAAGAGATTATAGGAAGCAGTGGTTTAGTGATAAGGAGCCAATAGAAACATACCTTCAGAGTACAATAACCGGGGGTTACCCCAAAATAGTAAGAAGGGGACCTGACTTCCATGCAATTGCACCTTGGCTAAGGTAGTATTAACAGGAAGGACAGGGAACACACAGACATTGGCACTAGTATCTAGGGGAGGGGTAGGGAGTATAAATGTGAGGGAGAGGGAAGGAAGAGAGGGAGGGGAAAGAGGAAGAGGTGGCACGTACAACACCAACTAGACGCGAGGGAGGGTGGGGGAGGTCTTACCCTGGACGTCAAAGGTGGTACATTCATAGTTCATTTCACAGCGAATATTATCAGCTGTATGGTGCGCTGGCAGACAGGCATACTTGATTACCTGTGTAAACCGGCCAATTAGAGCAAGAGTGTGCACTTGCGTCCCCATATTATTGGTTAACCCATACCTATAGCGAGTCTTTGCCATTTAACATCCTGAATGATCATAGCCTAGATGAATATCATTCATCTTACCCGCAGTAGACTGTTAATAGTTATAATCGACAAATGGCAACCCAATGTTAAATATAACTCATAACTTTAGGCCAGCCCCTCACCCACAACTGCGTAACCAGTGCTCATTCTGCTCATAATATTACCTCTTTGTCTTTATATAGTTAACCTAAAGGTACAGTCCAACCACATGGTGCTTGTTATAGAGATAAGGAGAAATATGCCAACCCACTTATTATGCCTTCTCTACATCACCCCCATATACCCAATCATAAACATGCTATAAGTCCCCTATAAGGCTAGCCAATGCTCACCATCTTCCTGGTGGTAATACTGTAACCAAAGCAAAGGTGGGCTGGTGACGTCATCTTCTGTTCTGGCTGGCAGCACTCTACAACTCCCGCATCATCAAGCCACCATGTGAGATTGGTCGATGTAGCTTCTGTCTTCTCTGCTAGTGGTTGTGTGTGATTATTGTGCATAGCAACCACTGCAGCTGAGTCACAAGCATGTCCATTTTGACGTCACCGTGATAATATCCATGCACACATCACTATATATATGTGTATATATATGTACGTATATGTATATATATAGAGAAACATACTAACACTGTCCCACACACAGGCCTACCCTACTCAGCTAGCATCAGCTCTACGCTACAAAACCTTTCTCTATCCTATGCTATATCTAGCCAACCTGCGTTACATATACATATATCTACATATACCACCACATAAGAAGACAACATATATATATAT
>NAOQ01000380.1:60555-73782 GCA_002751075.1 Ichthyophonus hoferi
ACATACATATATATATACATACATATATACATACATACATACATACATACATACATATATACATACATACCTACATACATATATACATACATATATACATACATACATAAATACATACATACATACACATAAACATATAAACACATATATACATACATACAGACATACATATACACATAAGCATATAAACACATACGTACATACATAAATACATACATACATACATGCATACATACATACATACATACAGACATACATACATACACATAAACATATAAACACATACATACATACATACATACAGACATACATACATACACATAAACATATAAACACATACATACATAAATATATGCATGCATACACACACACACACACATACTTCTTAAGGATAATATTAGCAGATCCATTCAACCCCTTGCCTCTCTCAGGCTTAGTGGCCTCATCGGGATAAACGTCAAGGGAATGTTTGCTAAACACCACTATATGGTCCAGTTTCTTATTGAAGTGCAAGGCCTTAAATGAAGTGACATCCACACGGAAGTTAAACTCTACCGTACCGTATGTTTTGCTTCCTACCAAGAAATGAGGGACGGATTTGGCTTTTTCTACTGGCATGGCCATTAACTCTTCAATAGAAGGTTCTGTGGAGATAGAGAGAAAGGGAAGTAGATAATAAGAAGGATACATATATTAGGAGCTAGTGATAATCATCCAATGGATTCGTTGGGATGGGTTGGGAGATGAATGGGAAAAGGAAAGTGTGATATTTATGTGTGTATTTCAACTTAAGTGTATAAGCATACATAATCTCATATGTACACTAATGGCGCCTAGACAGCCAAGCCAAGGCTATAGGATCATCTGCGTACCTGAATAGTAATCGCTACTACTAAATGTAAAGTAGGGGTCTTGGTAAGCCACAGGGGCACTAGGCACCACAAACGGGAGACTGCTGGGTGATTTCCTTCCGACCTCTCCGTCACTTATAGCCTGCGGTGCAGGCGTTTCACGCATAGGACGTAGGTTAAGGTTAAGGAGAGTACGACGTGGCTTGCTGCTAGTCATTGGCTGGTGCACCTGGGGGTAATAGTGTTAGGATGAATATAGGGTAGGTTGGGTAGGTAGGTAGGTAGATAGATAGATAGGTAGGTAGGTAGATAGGTAGATAGGTAGATGGGCAGCATATATATCGTTACTTCTTCTCGTTTTCCCCTAGCACGACCAATCTCACTAATAACATAGCACAACAGCAAGCCTACATACCTTAGCGGGTGCCTTGACAGTAGGGGGTGTAAATACAAACATGGGAGTGAGTGCATTACTGGTTCTAGGTTTGGTAGGGCCCGAGTCTTTATTACTACTAGCCTGAGCTGCGAATTGACCTTGCCCACTTTGTGGCGCCTGGGGCTGAGCGGCCTTGGCTCTAGCGGTCTCTATGAGGTCCTTCAGAGACCCCAGGGGAGAGTAGGGCTGGAGCTTGGTTACCGGTTGTTGAGGCTGGGCTTGGGCATTGGCAGCGGCACCTAGACCAAACCCGGTGCCAAACCCGGTGCTCCCTAAGGCTCCAGCTTGAGGTGCAGTGTTTTGAAAGAGACCTCCACCACCTAGCGTAGAGCCAAAAGCAGCCGGCTTGGCTGTAGCGTGTAGGTAGGCGTAGAGCAAGAGGAAGAGAGGAAGGTATGTCAAAGCATGTACACATTTAACAGGCTGGTACAGTGCTAACATAACAATAAGAGCAGGAGTAGTTATGATGGTTAAATAGAATGGTGGTAGTATGAGAAAAAAATAAAATAAACGCACGTATCAATAAGAACATTAGATAATAATAGTATTAGTAGCACTTAAACTACTGTTACTATTACTACTAATAGTTCGTAATCACCCCACCTTGTGTCTGCTGAGTAGTCTGACCAAACCCACCAAATCCTCCAACAGCAGGCTGTCCAAAGGTCCCAGTGGTAGTGGCAGGCTTACCAAACAGTCCCCCAGTGGCAGGCTGTGCGGTAGAACCAAGGGCAGGCTGGCCTAGGGTACCGAAAGGAGTGGAGGATGTCGGGGCAGCAGCGCCAAAGGCAGGGGTTGATGTGCTTGTAGTACCTGTGTACCGTGTTATAGTGCATACGTGGTTAGTATGATTAGTGTTGTGGCTATACACGTGGAGATGGAAGGTGGAATGTGTGAAATAGGAGGTTGATATGCAAGGTGTGTTTGCATTAGGGCTAATTACTTTGAGAGCCTCCTGTGTAGGGATAGGGGATGGTTGGAGATCATAGTGTGCGAGTAGATAGTATAATAGTATGTATGATGATATGATAGTATAAGTATGTATGATAGCATGATAGTATAATAGTATGTATGACAGTATGATAGTATAATAATATGTAAGATAATATGATAGTATAATAATATGTATGACAGTATGATAGTATAATAATATGTAAGATAATATGATAGTATAATATGTATGATAGTATGATAGTAAGATAATGTATGTATTTCAGAAAAAACAAAACAAAAAAACAGAATGTACATAAAACGCCAGAGAAGCATAACCAAACCATCGTATTAAAAGACCAAAAAAACAAAAACAAAAATTGAACAAACCGAAGCACAAAGCCACCACATAACCCAGATTAATGCAAATAACATATAATAAATACATACCAAATCCACCAAACCCAGCTGGTTTAGCTGCAGTATTGGTAGCCCCAAACCCAGTGGATGCTTGCCCAAAGGGGGTAGCGGCCGGAGCGCCAAACCCAGTAGCTGCAGGGGCTCCAAACCCAGTGGCCGCCGGGGCTCCAAACCCAGTGCTGGCCGGAAGAGCAGTCTTACCAAAGGGATTGTTGGCTGTAGTGCTAGCTGCTGCACCAAAGGGACTGGCTGCAGGTTGGGCCGCGCCGAATGCTGTTTAGGTACAGGGGAGAGAGCAGTGAGTTATTGTTGATGATTATGTATTACGTTGTGTGGAAAAGATATATAGGTATATAGATCATAGCAGGCAAGATATAAACACATGAAACATTAAACATGAGATGAAATCCAAAAGGGTATGAGTTGATTACAGAAAACTGAGATACAGGATATATGATAGAAGCAAATAATAACTTTAAATAGAGATTATTAGTGAACGAGAGTGATAAGTAAAATATATATCAGTGCATAGCTGGATTCCTTACACTATGAATATTTCACAATAGTTTTATTGGAAAGTATGCAGGCGTACCAACCCAAAGTCCCTATCTCTCGGGGGATGTGATGAGGGTGTAGCGGAGACAAGTGAATGTGCATGAATGTATATATATATAACTACAATCAAGTACCCAAAACCATACACAGATAGCAGAGAATACAAATATAGTAAGACTATCCCACTATAAACACTCTAACTTCCTACCTGGCTTGGCCTGGCCAAAGGCACCTGTCCCAGTGCTACTACCAAACAATCCTCCACCAGTAGCAGGGGCAGCTGCAGCACCAAAACCAGTGCTCAGTGTTGAGGTCCTAAATGGTGACGCAGATGTCTGTCCAAATCCAGTAGTCGCGGTCTGACCAAAGCCAGTGGCAGCTGGTTGGCCAAATCCTGTAGCCGCAGGCTGGCCAAAACCAGTGCTCGCAGGCTGTCCAAATCCACTAGTGGCAGGGGCGGCAGCTGATTGGCCAAACCCTCCAAACCCAGTTGATGGTTGGGCGGCAGGTGCACCAAACCCACCAGAAGAAGCACCAAACCCACTAGCTGTGGCACTTTTTTGGGTCTTTCCGGCCTGATAATCTTCAAAACGTAATTCCTATTGTATACACACAATAGGGGCCAGGGGTGGGCCGGATATGGGTGTTAATAGTTAGTATGGTTGGTGAGAGATCATTCATCATTCATGCCAGGCTGGCTGGACTATTATGTGTACATAGATGAGGAGGTAGTGCAGGCAAATGCGTGGAATAGAAACGGTGTAAGAAAACAGAGAGAATAAGGTCCGTAAAACAATAGCCTTACAATAATACCTTATATTACATGGTATTAAACCATTAAACCACATAAGCAATGTTGTTTGAGTTAAAGCAGAAGTTGAATAACTGAAAAACAGCAAAAAGGAGAAAATAAATACGCAAGGCAACCTATAAAGCCCAGTGACTAACATAGGAACTACACCATGTCATGTATTACAATTACAAAGGGAAATTACGGTAAAGGTTTAAGAATCAATTATTAACACCAAGGGAAAAATGGTATTACTAAATGGTATTTCTAGGAAGCTGACTGGTCTCTTATAATAGTTATTATATGCACTATTATTACTATAATAGGTATTATATATACTAACTAAATCTACACTCTTGGTAATAAATAAAACAAACAAAACAAAGCGTGTAGTAAAGTGGGAGAACTGAAAATATAACAGAAAAAAAAAGATCCGTATGTATTTATGCATATATATAGTCGTGCATAAGTATTAGTCATTGTATTAAAAGCAACAGTAAATCAAATGCTGAAAAAGAAAAAAGAAGGGTGCGATGTGTGATGCCATTCTTTTATTCTTAATATAACTATAGTTGCATACCTCAAAACTCTTTCCAGCATAGGCCGGCATGGCTGTGATGGCTGTCTGTTGCAGGTTTACTGATCCATCCAAAAAACTCTCGTGACGATAGGGTGGGTTACCTGTACCTGTGGTGGCGCTGCCAAAACCACCTAGGCCGGAGAGAGAAGAGAGATGATTAGTAAAACATACAATGGAAAAAAGAATATACAGGGAGAAATGGAGTTAACACAGGAGACATATATAATACAATAAAATACAATATAATGTGATTGACATAACATAAACAACCGAGAACGACCAATATAAAAAACACGTAGCTTGTGACTTAAATAAGTATACTTAATACATGAATGCTGGTGAATACCTAACTCCAGGTTAGCTAAAGACAACTTGTTTTTACTGAACAGGGAACAGGGAAGACATTGAATTGAAGGATGTGGCTGGTAAACAGTAAAATAATTGGACATTGAATTGAAGGATGTGGCTGGTAAACAGTAAAATAATTGGATGCCAAGATTTATTCAATACAGAAGTGGGTACAAGCAAATTTAAAAATTAAATACAAGTATATAGAATTCAGAATAATTAAAACGAAATAATAGACACTAGATACTTTAAAGAAAACAGATGTAGGCACGACCCAACGAGGGCTTACAAGGTATGAAAAAAATAGTGTGTGCATAACACTAGCGACATGATAGACGAGAGAAAAAAAGAGAGAAAGATACAAGAAAAGGAAGGTCACCTGTACTGGCAGCACCAAATCCTGGTTGAGCAGCCCCAAAACCAGGCTGTGAGGTCGCTCCAAAGGTACTGGTCTGTCCAAAGCCACCAGTAGCAGGCTGAGCTGTTTGGCCTATGGGAATGATTTGGGTTAATATATATATAGAACGAGAGAGGATGTGATAATGGAAGGGTATTAGGTAGGTACTTGCATATAAAATGGTATTTTATTTGAGCTTCATATCTGTGCATTTATGTATGATAGTGTACATGTGTGTGTATGTATGTATGTATGTATATATGTATGTATGTATGTATGTATGTATGTATGTGTCTATGTATTTATGTATGTCTGTATTATGTATGTATGTATGTATGTATGTATATCTGTATGTATGTATGCATGTATGTATGTGTGTGTATGTATTTATGTATGTCTGTCTGTATGTATGTTTGTATTTATGTATGCATATATATATGTATATCTGTATGTATGTGTGTATGTATGTATGTATGTATGTATGTATGTATGTATGAATGCTGCATATATTTGAACTTGAAAAGCTTATGACAATGAACATAAAGAATGGACTACTAGTAACTATACTATAATCAGCAAACATACCAAATCCAGATGTTGATTGACCAAAAGCTCCAGTAGTTCCTGCAGCTGTAACCCCAGAGAAGCAAGCAAGATCGATGGTAAGCATTGTATAGAGATAAAGAAAAGAGTAAGTGATATGGAACATAGTTAGAAATACTACTAGACGTCCTATCATTCTTTGAGTACCATGGAAGAGAATATTCATCCACATGTTCTCCCATATACGGGTTTGTCTGCTAACATCTGCACAATTCTATATTTCCGTATCTCTCTTTCTTCTCCTCACTCTATGCATACTTATGTTGATTGTATTTCCCATGTGTGCATCCTTTCAAACCTCCTTGCCCACACCTTACAATTACAATTACCATGGCAACCATAACTGCACAATCGCTAATACTACGCAATCCTATGCACACTCATGTATTTCCCACAATATCAAGCACTAGATTGATATATTACCTACCTCTAAATCCACCACCACCAAACCCTGAGGCAGCAGGAGTAGCAGTTGACCCAAATCCACCTGTGGTGGCACCAAAGCCACCAGTAGCGGCAGGAGCACCAAACCCAGTAGTGGCCGGGGCGGCACCAAAGGCAGGTCTTGAAGCTCCGAAGGGTGAGGCTGCAGGCTGCGTGCCGCCAAACATACCGGTACCTGCTGGGGCGGCCTGCGGCTGCTGTCCAAATCCTCCAAATCCAGTGGTGGGCTGGGCCTGCCCAAAGCCTGTGGTTGGGGTGGCTGTCTGGCCAAAGCCTCCTTGGGCAGGGGCACCAAAGCCAGCTATAGCAGGGTTGAAGAATAAAGTAGGGGAAGAAGGGGAGAGGGAAGGGAGTAGAAGAAAATATAGTTAGTTTTTGTATGCAAACATCCCGCCCGTCCACTCCCATATATATATATATAATAATAAACCAGGGTGAATCAATCAAAAGCATATACCGCTCCCCTCCTGGCAAAATAAGATACTGCTTGCCAATTGGATTATGCTGAGTATAGCTCTAGGTATATACAGGATGAGACTAAAAAAAGGTACATGAAAGGTAGAAAAATAGTAAATAAACCGGGTGTGAAAGTTGGACAATAGAAGGGTGGTTAGCTGGAAGGCAATGAGGATGATTACAAACATGATACTGCAAGTAAGAGGAAGGTAAAAACTATGTTCCAACTTACTTGTAGCAGGAGCAGCAGCTCCAAAACCAGTCTGACCAAACCCTACAAGGGAGAGAGCGGAGAGAAAATAAATAAGAAAATTCGCAAACGTTTGTATTTCTATACTATATAAAGTATTATCAACTCTAAAAGGTCAAATAAAATTCAACAGTTTTTAACATAGAACTCAAACGACCCCGTAAACCCCTTAAATATAACATATAACTCCCTTATTCTATTTTTGATCTCTGTAACACTATAAATACTATTAATCTTTCACGGTTGCTAATGTACCATATCCTCTATGTGTATGTTTTACCTTTCTATGCAACTAGCTCATCTACAACTACAACATTGTAAACAATTGTTGGTCTACCTTTCCATCCCTCTCTCCCATTCTCATTTTCGGAATACCGTAATGCATACCAATCTCCTCAATTATTTTTCATGCATCCTCTTCTTTCTTTTTGCCTATTTTTTAGTGAATTAGCAAGTTTTCTATTTGAGCATAGCTTGGTAATAGACTATTTTCGCCAATACATTCCTTATCAGAAAAAAAAAAACAAAGGAGATGGCAAAAGACAATATTATAAAACAGATGGAGAAAATAGAATAAAAGATCTCAACACCAAAAGAAAAGTGAAAGTAGGGAGGGGGAGAAACTAGGCCAGGCGGCTAATATGTTCAATTCAACATAAGGCGGAGCTAAGAAAGTGCAAAACGCAGATATAAGATATATAAGGATTGCATAAAGTAAAAAGACAAAATATATGTGTGCTATAGCTACAAGAGTACAGAAAAGGACATGTTAGGTAGGCTATGTTCAGGTATTGGTCTATGTACAAAAGGTAAGCTAGTTTTCACATACAGAAAACATATAATATTTTATACATAGTTAGTCAGGGAGGTTTTGATGAAAAGTTGTAAATGTTTCTAAATAGAGGCCACATTTCGATAGGTATGGTATATACAAACACATGTGCGCCTATATATGTCTATGTATATTCTCGCAATTACCTGAGGTCTGGCCAAACCCACCGCCAAATGCTTTAGGTTGTTGAGCGCCAAACATTATGGTGCTTTAGAAGAAATAAAATAAAAGCCAGAAACAGAGGATTATAATGGTAAGGTGGTAATAAAAATAGTATTTAGGCGGCCCTTTCCGCACTAACCCTCTCTCTCTATCTCTTTATTATGTTATGTTCTATTTTCCGTTTTTCAGTGTAAGGGCATGTGTAAAGCAACAATCATAATTACAATTAGACCTGTAAGGTTAGTACCGTTACTGGGTTTATCAAAACAAAATCGGCCAATTGTAGCCGTAAAATTGCAGTTTGTATGTTTGATTAAAAATAGGTATAGATTAATTGGTTTTCAGTGATTATATATATAATTAATCGGCAATAATTGCTGATTGTGGCTATTAATCAAGGATTAGTGTGATAATGACAATCCTTGAATCGCATTTTTTTAAATTTCATTGTTGTTGGTTGTAATTATAGTAGTAATGGAATGTGAACATTTAAGGGGGGGTTATTGCTATTCTTGGGGGTTCTCAAGCGAATATATCAATAGATATTATCGTACACTTATCTAGCTACTAGGTGTTTGCAGTTTATTATTATTGGTATTCTTTCTAAATTTAATGTTGTTTTAGTAAGTATTGCTGCTAATACCTTTACACATATACTGTCTAAGTACGCTAATGCTTAGACATCTCACCTAGTAATAATTTGCCAAATTTCCATCCAATCACCTACCATTTCATATTTGCTCGGACTTAGTTTCTCTCAGCTTCCTTCTCAGGTGGTCAGCAATGGAAGCTCAAACTATTATAGTAGCTAATGTAAATAAAGATACGTGGACCGTAGACTGCATGGGTAAAAAATAATTAGTCTTAATTAAAAAATTACTTAATCCTGGGCCACTCATAACCTTGATTGATTAGTTAGAGAACAATCAGATTACCAAATAGTCTTCATATTGTTGAATTTACCTACATAACAGACGGATAAACCATTAAATTAAATTAATTAATCATTTAATACGGTCTATTATTAATAATAATATCTAATTAATTAATTAATTATTAATTAATTATCGGGTTATTAAGGAACCTATATTAGTATGCTATACTTAGGAGGCTAAAAATGTTTTGCTTGTGACAAGATATGTCTCTTATTTGTCTGTAGCTATACTGAATAAAGTTCATTTCACTTTACTAATTCTCTGCTTGCAATTGCGATTGTAATCCAGTTAATATAATAACAACATAAACTAAATTGGAGTTTAGTTTGTTTACTGTGGTACAGAACCTTGGTTATATTTTTGTCACAATGAAAGCAAGGCTTGAAATGATGCATAAAGATACAATCGTATACAAATTATATGCGATAATGACTACTTAAGCTAGATCCGTTGAGCTCAACAGCTATTAAATGTGGTCGAAAGAAGCTTAGTTTTCAAGACAAAACTTTATTGATTGGATGGCTCTATGGTTAAAATGAAGTGCATGTTTGAAAGAGCTATTACGATTTGAATCTGGTCGTTTTCAATTTACCGATAAATCGAATGAAAAGATCAAGTCCTCATCTGTATTTTCAAGTTCACCTGTTATCAGGTCAATTGTTATAGTCTGATACGCAATTGCTGTACTTTTGTTAGGATTTAGCTGTATGCACATTCTCTTGTAAAAATCAACATCAACAGAAGAGATTCGCTTTCCAGTTTGGCAACACAGGTAAGTAAGTTGTGGAACGTGAGCATGATCTGGATGGACGTAAGCCAGTGTCGTTTCTTTATTCTTCTTGGAGCCTTTGAACATAGTTAGACTAATCTATGTTTGGAACACTAATGCTTGTTACTTTAATTGGGCGCCTACCAATAGATTGGTTTATGAATGTTTGATATTTCCTGTGTTGGCCTCTTTGCTGTTTCCAATCGTATAATATGTTTAGAACCGTAAAGAATTCTAGTACAGCTAGCTTTCTTTTATAGTTATAACGATTATCATACCAAGTGTTTAATCCTGTATCTTAAAGCTTTCTATGTAGTATATGTTAGAATTGGTTCCTGATTTTCTTGGGACTTAATTCATTGAATATACAAGAGCGTTAAGTATATGGCATTTTCTACCAATATTAATGCTTCAAATAGAATTATTAAGATAGCACTCTTACATGTTGGCTTATTTATATGTGGAAAAATGAACTCTATAATAATAATAATAATAATATATATATTAGTTGATTGCAATACATGCCTTACTAGGGGCCTTACTAGGGTATGGGATAAATCACCATTCCAGTTGCTCTTGGTGCTCCAGAATCATTGAAATCTTGCAAAACATAATATTGTCCGATTTCGAATTAAGAATCCTGGCGTTTATGCAATGCCTTGTGATTACGATTTCCGATCAACATTTCTGATCGTAAAACAGCATATATAGCCTTGCCAGCATGGGTTTTACTATAGTGGTTTTCTTTGGTTGTGCAACTTCAAAGTAGGATGTGTAGTGGTTCTGAGAAATTTTTAGATACATAGAATGAAATGACTTTAATTATAATAAACTTGTAAGATAATTATTTTTTTATACAGCCAATTACATTAATGAATATAACATTTGTTAATTCACAGCTGGTTACATTATGGTGTAATCTATGATAATAATTATATACAGCGATGCCTTGGGCCTGGGTTAAGTATTATTAGAAATAAAGTTAGTCCCAGATGTACTCAACTCTATTTGATTTATAGGATTGATGCCTGAACTTGGCTAATTTAAATAATTATCGACAGGTAAGGGATAAATTATAGCTCTAATGTGTTCTACAGGTATTTCCCACTTTTGATCTGGGCTATTTAAAGTTTTTAACTTCTTATAGTGTAATTTATAATGAATACAATAACTATGATAAGGTCAGTAGTGTCACAAATTGGGACTGTGGTATCTTCAACTAACAGAAAATCTACACTAGGTTTAATTGGTTGGCCGTCTAGTACAGTTCCTGGGTGTTATAATTCCACCACCTGAGAGACAAAACAGGTAATACTAATGCAATTATAACATATATATATATATATATATATATATATAATTTTGATTAATGACTTAACTAGTATGAACATTATGTGATATGACTAAACAGTGAACGGTTCTAACAAGTATTTTTTACGCAGCCCAGTCCATAAAATGTATGCAACTAGCAGCTTAGTTGAGACTACGATAGGTATTGGTGATATCACTACTAAGTTGTGTTAACACGAGAGTACAGTGATGAACTAATATATAATGCAATCTGCGAGTGCAAATTATATTTTATCCCAACATCTTAGAAAGTTCTAATTAGTTTCCACAGTAGCTTTAGATCAGGAAATCATGCATAGATTACAATCCCCACAACATTGATATGTTCAAGCAATACATTGAAGCTGTTAATGTTATATTATGTTGTAAATGTAACAAGAGCAACTGATAGTCATTTTTATTTTTACTTATGTGCAAGTATATTGAATAGTGTGTATGAGTGACACTGTACACTCAGTGATTTTCAGCTTATATAATAGTGTGTGGGCCAAAATTCCTTAAATTTAGAAATAAGACTAAGCCAATTAATAGTCGTGTTTTAAATGCGGTAAGAATTAAATTAACTAATTAATTGTTTGGTTTGAACAACTAGACACAAAATTAATATTAATTACATAAGGAACATACTTGAATTTTCCAAACTGAGTTTGGTAGGTAATTGAGATATTGCATTTTGATTCATTAATTGAATAAATGCAGGCCGTTGAGAACGTTATCAAATCAGTAGTCTGATTGATAATCTTGTGAAGATTGTTAATATTTTACGTGATTACATTCAGATGTGGTCCATTCACTAATAAAAATCTGATGCACTTATTTTCCTCGTTGTCTACTGCAAATGAAATTATTTCTTAGTTGGACTCGGTAATGTAGTAATCTAGATGAATGGATCTAGAATGCATATTTAAGGTTCTACTGTTTAGTTTTGGAGAAAATTAAAAAAGGAGTTTTATTAAGGCAAGAATCCAAAAAATCCTACATATTAAAAGCATGGTCTTTGTACATTTTTGGCCTATTAAGTTTATAAGATGAATCTGGAGAACTGCTACGGCAATAGCAATTTGATTAATTTTACACTTTTTTTATGATGTACTAAAACATACATGTAACTAGCATCTTTATTATTTTTTAAAAAAAATCAATCGCCATTCCGATGTTTGCCAAAAAACAATTTTAGCAAACATCCTATACTCACTTTTTAAAGACTACTAAGAAACCCAGTTTTAATAATACCAAAGTCATTTCTATGTTCATACCATTGGCACAGTCAATATCTTTATTGGGATTTAGATCATTGTACACTATCTTGAGTATTAGGAATAAAACTCATTCTTGGTACCTTGATTTAAATATGAGAATAATATTACAGTTCAATACCCTAATTTCACACACTATATGAGTTGATGTTAACTATAAATAGATTAAATAATACCAAAATGGATTAGAAATGTTGCACGACAATATTCAAGATAGAAAATGCAACTTTAAATATCTATCAATTATGTTTTATAAATAAATAACCTTGCTAAACAAAACTGCTATAATTTCTCAGTATCATTAGGATTTGATTAAAAAAAAGGTTAACCTATAAAAAGATCCTTTCTAATAATCAAATATTTAAAATAATAACATGAATAACATTAATGAATAATTGTAAACTATATAATAAAATTTAAATTTACATTATCCACATTTTGATATACTTTGTAAATGATATTATAGAAGTAGCATACATCTAAGGCCTTACAAGAATATTTTGAAAGGTAATACTAATTTATCTTTACCCAATCTGCCTTTAATGGATGACAATATAGGAAGTATTACCGTGCTTTGTAATTTTCTCAGCTTTCAAAGCCACACAATAATTAAGCTAAACTATGGTAGCAATACAACCTTCTGTTATATATAATGTTTAATGCAATCAAACCTAAAGACGTTCTTATGTTACAGATTGGTTGGATAAAACCCTGTTTTGCTTTATTAATATTTTTCAATGAAAAACAAAACTAATATGTTGTATAATAAAGTAACAGTTACCAATTTTAAAGAGTTCCATTGTTATCAAAGTTGATTGTCCACCAATGATGCATAATCGCAATATTGAAGTATTTCAGAATCT
>NAOQ01000381.1:0-10055 GCA_002751075.1 Ichthyophonus hoferi
ACTTATAAACACAACAATCGATAAATCGATAATAACAATCTAAAAAATAAACATATTTTTATATATACTTTTTACGCTAAGTATATATTTTAACATATCTATGGTTATATTGTATGAATTAAACTAAGTTAATACTTCATGTATTGCACACTTGTGGCATATAACTTACTAAACAACCAAGATATTGCTTTATGTAGCATAATTGTAATTACTTAGATTCTTGCATATCAGAGCAATTTTGTCTCCAAGTATGCAATGCCCCTTTAATACTGTCACAAGCCCTACTATAATGATACTTAATTTTAGATAATTTACATTATTTAAAGATATATTGTTGTGCATATGTTATTACTGTTATGATTTGTTAGAACACGTCATAATCATAATAGCATGCACATAAAATACACTTTGATATTTAGATAGATACCTACTACTAACTACATCATTATACTACTAAAATTTTGTAAGAAAAAGACTTGATAAATATATGCTTCATTTCCCCAGCAGAAGAAGGGAAAACTGATAAATTTCATTATTATAATTACATAGCACTTTACTATTATGATTCTCCTAATATGTACAAATACATAAATTATTTATTGTACAATTTTAGCACCCTATTGCTATATATGATACCGCAAATTGCAATCCCGGTTGTTTTAGAACATTCATTTAGTTTGCATGATAATAGTTTTCTCATTACATAAAAACATAATTGTAAATCAAAACATATTGACAAGCATTCTTGCTGCAGTAGGCATTGTTTTCTAATTAGTTCAAGGCTGGCCTTAAGGGACATACCAATCATATATGATTTTCTTGGTTTAACATGCACTGTTGTCTCCCTAAAGCATTTGTACAACAGAAACTGTAAATCAATCCATCTGTGAACTTATTTATACTTTGCTTGTTCTCATTTTATCATTTATTTTAATGACCTGCAAAGTTGCTTTTTTAATAAAAAGTATTTTTAACCTATTTTTATATCTCTTTAGATATTTTAATCACAAAATTTATGCCAGCTAAAGACATGTAGGCAAAGTGATAATATCACTCTCCTGAACTCTATTAGTAAGAATGCCTTTGTAAAATTATCTGAAGCATTGAGTCCACTACTGATAGCATAAATGATAATATTGTCAGTGTGATGTTGCCAACAGATGTCAACATGCTTAATTATTTTGTAAAATGCCTTCATCATAGATGAATCAAGCCAGGTATATGCATTGTCCACTGTTGACATATATGGGAATAGAACGTGTATTGCTACATACCATTCAAGTCAAGGAAAAGCTTGGAAAGTCATGCAAGCTCCTGTTCAGCCTCGGAACACACAATGCATTTTGCCACCAGTAATGAAAGTGTTAAAAGGTCTGTAGCTTAGATCATCAACTACTGATGGAGGAGTCACCATGCAGTGTATAAAAAATGTAGGCACCAGTGATTTTACATGCAATTTTATTCTCAGTAAAATTAAATTTGAAATATCTATATAATTGACATGTACCAGTACTATAATGTAAACTGGTGGTTAAAAAGTGGAGAAGAAATGATAGTATATTCACTGCAATTTTCATGTGATGTGTTTTTGGTGGGCTGTTTGGATGCTTTAGCTAGCCAAGCAAGAGTATATGCAATATCAGGATGTGTGCAGCGTGAAATCCGTCCATAACAAAGCACCAATTACTAACAGATATTCAGTTACATCATTGGATCGTGCAGAAGCATTGCTCATAATGTCTGTAAAATGTGTCTTGTTGCATGGAACAGCTGTAACTGTAGTTTTGCCTGTATGTGAAATTTCAAGAAGTATCAACTGGCATCCATATTGATAAATCACATTATATCAAGTCACCAATCAGTATACATTGCATGCAGACAGGGCTACAGCTTTTCTTTAGAATGAGTGGTAACTTGCAGACATTATGGAAAATGCTTCTGCACCATCCAAAGACCCCAATTGCTGAAAAGGGATCCAGAACTGTGAATGACGACAGCATGGCAGTTTACCATTTAGACAATGAGTGTCTAGAGGAACAACTACAATTAAAACTTACACAACACAATATCATACCTTCTATTAGTCATACTATTATAGACATACAGAAAATAGTGTTTAATATTCCTAAGTCCATTAAATCTCAAGATGTCGTATATTACAAGCTTAATATTCTTAAATATATAACAACTTGCTCACTATGTATGACAACTGTCAGATGTAGTGTAAAGAGAATATAGTGACTTAATTGACTCTTTAAATGAAAGGAGTCAGTTGACAAAAATGATGCAGGTGATGTAGAGTCAAGGCTGAAATCTTTTGGTGGAGTCACTGGTTTCTAACCAACAGCAAACATAGTTTAAGTCTTACCTAGGTAAATTCTATGTGTCTGACCAACATATTATCTTCATTTTCTTTGCCAATGTTGCAGGCCACTTTATGGGAGAAAATATTTTAATCAATTTCCCCTTATTAATATTGTTAAAACAAGAATATTTTAAAAAATTAAGTATTTCTTTATATAGCTAAATTCATTTAATATTATTGGCAATTACTATTGCATATATAGTCTGGAAAAAATGGTTGATGCAATCTAAACCTGCCAATCTGAAAGCATTTCATATTGGTGCTGAATGCTAATTTTAATTGATTAGATCAAGATTTAACCAGCCAATGGCAGAGGTCCCATGGCCATGTAATAAGCCATTTCAGATCATATGCTGAGTCCAAATAATTCAATGTTTATCCATCTTGCTTAAGACAAGTCCAGCAGCTTTTACTAATGTCTTTAGGGTCATCAAAGAATGGCATTATGGCCATCTTCATCTCATGAAACAGATCCTCTACTCAATCTTTTAGAAGACTCATTGGGCTATTAACTAACAATTGGTTACCCAACTAAATGTGCTCTCCTAATCTTAACAACATAATGGACTTAGTCTTCAACTTTTGCTGATTTGTTATTATAATAAAAATATGTCATAGCCTATCTATATTCCATGGATGTAAAGGGACACATTAAAGCACCATTCAAATCAGTATTCCCTCAAAAATAAACGGATGTAGATCACAGGGATACTCCTGTCCCTATTTATTTTTCAACATGGTAGCATTATTTCCAACAAATACTCTTGCTTAAATTATTGTCTTGTGGTATGATAGCAAAAATTAACAATTGCATACCAATTGCCAATATATTACTATCATGGGATTAACAAGGTCTGGACCACTTATCATCATACACTGTGATACCAGACCAATCAACATATAGCTGAAAACAACTTTCTGAAGATGAAATTACTAGATCCTAATATATTTCATATAGGTAAACAAACAATACACTTTTATATACTATTATATATTATGACCATGCACATTTATACTAAATCTGGGGTAGAATTAGTTTATTATATTAGCATACCTAATTAGGTACAAGTGGCTATTAAATAGTACATCAGCATTTAGCACATCATTAATAACACTCAAGCTTGGGCTATAGCCAATGATATTTGATTATTATAAGTTGTTTTGTAGATCATAGTTAGCAAAATAAAACAAAACACATAACTAGAACTTCCACTAGGTATATAGGGCACTAACTATGTTAGCATTTATTTAATGATTTATTACAGTACATTGCAAATATTTTTTGATTAAAATTTTGTTCCCTCTATCTAGATTGATAAATGAAGAGTCTTTTTCTAATTTATTCAGGTCGTTTTCAGTAATTAGTGTGGTCTTTAGTCATTCCAAGTTTATAGCTTCCTGAGTTTTGAAAGAGTAGCAGAGTTATTTGTTCTTATCAGATAGATTAGTGTCAATTAGAAGAGAAACAGTGCTGGAATTGGTGAATCCAAAGTTAGATTTGAAGTGCATGTGATTCAGATATATTGTGCTGATAATGTGAACTGTCTTTAAATTGGATGTTTCCTGTGACATATTAATTAATAAACAAATAGTTCTGTGACCCCTCAGGAATCTCACTGAGAGTATACCTTTTAGTATCTAGAAATACTTTGCAATAGAGAAGTCTAAGTTGGCTTTATAGTAATCACTTGACTGTGATTAAACTAGTTGATAAATGCTAGCATAGCTAGCACCTTATATGCCTTCTATGAGTTCTAGTACAGTTTAACATTTGGCTCTGTTTTTCATGATATACTAAACAATGAATAATAATCAACTTTTGTTGGATAGGACCCGGGTTGTGAGCACTATTAAATGTCTGTTAAGTATTAGTGCACTATTTGATACTTACATATAATCACCTAAGATTGCTGATATAATAAAGTAATTATACTTGAATTTAGTTTATGTTTGTGTAGTAGTAATGGTATATGATAGTATATAATATTACTGCATATGCTTAGCTATGCAATATCTACGTGGATCAAAAAAATTTACTTGCAGGGAGTTGCATCTAGCTATATGTTAATTGGCGCAATATTGTAATATATGATGGTGATTGGTCCAGACCTTGTGAATTCTGCTAGGTCATATATTAACAATCAGTATGTGACTGCCAATATTTGCAATCATACCATGGTGTAAACTATAAGACCAGCCTGGCCTTTTTACTACAGTACTCCAGGAATACTTAAATAAAACATACTTTTAATGAGTCTCCCAAAAGACGTGGCAGTAATTGGCCTATTTATTACATGTCCATAGAAGTCTCCAATCCAGGCGCAATTAACATCCCTAATACATTGCATCCAGCCTACATGTACTTTGATACCAACATTGGATTAGCCAATCCAGCTAGTGCTTCACTCCCAACTGAAACTAGTCTTGCTGATCAGAGTAAATGGCCACACTACCCCTTCAATACTCCAGAATCTTTTGACTTGGAATACCTCAAAACTATATATGGCAATGAAGGATAGATTGATATCTTGACAAGGGTTCCTCTATCTATTAATATCAATTGAAGTAACAGATTCAATATAAATTATATCTACAATATCTAGATTATAGACTCTGGTAAATAACTGACCTGTCAGTTATACCATAGCCTAATTAATTGTGTTGCACAGTTAAAAGGTTAAAAACTAAACGTTGGGCTAGGGTTAAGAATAAAACCAATGTATGTGAAAAGTCCGAACCACAACCTATGTGCTAGTACTTGTCTGTAAAGCTTTAGTACAATTAACTACTCTGTCTTATGAAGAAAGATGAGATAACATATCAAGGGCTCCAGTCAAATCACTTCTGAATATAGGAAGGTTTCTAGTAATAGTTATTGCAGAAATAAATTAACTGTAAGTTATGTTAATTACAGTATTACACCACCAAACTATTTTAATTCTTAATATAAGAATATACTTAAGTGCTAATTGTGCTAGACCCATATCTTTAGAGGGCAAATATTTTATACCACTCATATTCGTAATAGCACAGAAATAGTATACACACTTGCTATATATAAAAGCAACAACATCTATATTGACATAACAATAATATGACTAATATGATTGAATGCTAATCAATATAATGGATAACCAGGATACATAATAATCTTCAAATCAAGGGTTTGTTCCTTTCTTTTCAGTGATCTTTGATCAGTTTTCTATGGCATAGTAAATAACACTACTGGCTACCCATTGTGTGTGTAATTACACATATTGTATTGGGCAATTTCTCCAAAAGACATTCAGTTTGTAGGCTGCAATCGAGTCAGCAATGCAATGCTACAGGTAGCTGTGTACTTCTAAGTGGCTATTAAGGATTTAGAGAAAACTTAATGAATTGACAAATACCTATTTTAAATGAGCTAAGAATGCACTTTCAGCTATGAAAGGAATCATAAATCTCTTGAATATGAATAATTAATCATATTAAAATCTATTATCACACAAATATATATCAGGCAGTAACATTTAATGTTAGATTCATATTGAGTGTTTCGCTTATTAGGCTAACTCAATGTTCAATGTTCACAGTTTACAGCTTAGTTTTACCATGTAGAAAGAATCTTTAGAAGGAATCCTTCGTCTACACATGGTGTTTTAATTGATCTGGACATAGAGGCTCAATTACTTAAAACTAATTAAGTAGTACCACTTTTCTTTATTATAGTTTATATATGGGTTCCTACTTCAACCCAGTAGATATTTATCTGACAAGAAATTAATCAAACTAACTTGAGAAACACTGTTTTATGGCTTTTCATGAATCTTTAACTGATTTCCACATCTTTATACCTGTTCAGTGGCAAAAACACATTATAATATCTCTCAAATGCATGCACCTTACACTAAGGCATCGAGCCATGATCATTCTAGTATGTATTGCTATATTATTTGGTCATTTTTTCTCCATCCTCAATAACCTATCAAGAATTTATCAAGTCAAACATTTTCCATAAATTAATTAATTCTAATACTGATAATGTGCTAAATTTGGTAGTTATTTTATATTTTCTCAGTGCACACATAGTGAAATAGCCTTGAAGGTATATCTATCCTTGAGCTCAATAGATTGGTTTGGGAAATCACAATAATGTAAATTTCAACTAACCAAACTAATCTAGTATCTCTCACTCCACTACATCATCAGTAACATGCTTCTTACTAATCATAAGCCAGGCGGAAGGCAAGCAATAGGAAAGAGAAGAAAATGTGCCCATTCATTTAATATTGTACTAATTAGTTAATACCCAGATACTTCTCTTCATATTCAAAATAAAGGGAGACGGGCCTTCAGCATACCCACCCTTAATAATAGCCTTGAACGTGGGTGGCCAACATCACGTTGGGATGGGTCTATTCCATAGAATTGCTTATACAGAACCATATCTCCTTTTGCTGATCTTCACACCAAGCACATGAGGATAAGCCTTATGAACTACCTCTATTAGCATATCAGTATCACAAATAACAAATGTAAGACCCAAAAGATTGAATATAGTGTTCACTATGGCTCTAGAAGGGGAGCCCACAAGACCATTCCCTCACAGGGTACTGGTGTGCCCGGGGAGGGGAGGATTTCTACACAGTCCTTGTTATAAATCAAGGCTATTGAAGTAATTATTATCACATGGTGGTACAAACATAAACTCCAGTATTCCTTTATTAGTATTTAAGGACTTGTTTTCCATAACCTTTCTGACCTTATTTGTTTAGATCACCCAGCTAATCGGCCCCCTAAACATGATAGCTGATCAGTAGAGAGACGGTTGTTATTGTATTGGCCTGCACTAACTCACTCATCATATAGCCATACTTAGTATTCAGTAAAGTCTTAAGAAATATCTATTTTAGGAGTATGGTAACTATCCACAGCCATCACGGTTGTTGCCATGCTGTCCAGATTAAGTTAATCTAAGTGCATGTGTTTGATCATTCATAATTCGATGTGTGCCGCCAATTATGGCGGGTAAAATAATTTTCAATCAGCAGCCATCGTTACAATCTAGTCCAAGGTATTGGCCACACCTGTCCAATCAGCAGTTGAATCCACCAGGGTTAAGGAGGGAAGCATGTGAGAATGGCCAGAGGGAATAACAGGGTGGTAGGTACTACCATGAGAAAGTTCAGGGTAGAGTTCTCCCTGTACCGTTGATCCTCAAACACAAAGGTTGTCAATTGGATGCAACATGCCCCTGCCTACATCACATCATAGAGTGTCAGTATTCGATATCTAGAGTCGTCTCCTATATACCAAGGATCAATACCCGATAACTCATTCCACTACAAAACACTGTAACCTACAGAAAGAAGTTGTTCATATGCACATTTTTAATAATCGAGAGACACAAGGAGATCATCATGCATATAACCTAAACCCCCTTGGTGGAGTGACATTAATAAACTTTCACTTCATAAACCAACACGAAATATGAATGAAGATTTAAACAGCCAAAACAATGGAAGCTAGACAACAACCAACACAACACAACAGGCCTGCCTACCAGCATCAGAGTTAAAATTAACAGGCCAGGGGCAGATTGGAGTCTACACAGTGCACGCCGAGCCTCAATAAAGTCTAGAATCTCATCCAGACAATCCATGTGTTGTTTACCACAGGCCTTAACCCTGCTAAAGGCTCGGTACTTATAGTACCTACCCCGAAAGGTGGTCAGTCATCATTACAGAGTCTAGGTATGGTGCAGATGGGAAGGGAGATAGCTACCTGGACACATAGTGGAATTGTGGGAAGAGCTGCTCTAAGACAAACATATAGGAAACGTAGATCTGCGTTAAAAGGGGACTGAATCCAATAAAATAAAGGTTAGTTATATTCGATCATCTTCCCCTCCATTTCTCCCTGAGCCACAGGACTTCACCTTCCTGGGTAGATGCTATCCACAGCCTCTGCATAGTTCATTGCACAAGAAAGAAGATACACAGGGTGCAGCCCTGATTCCCGGCGGTAGAAGCACTATAAACACCTCTGAATCAGTACATTTGGGTTCTTACTATAAGTAATGGCAGACCAGTAGCAAGGCCAGCCTTAATGTCTACTTTCTTTCTTTCGTTTACTAATTAATAGGTTCATCAACAGACACCAGGACTATTTCCTCCCTTTGTTTCCTTATATCATTTAGTGAGACCAAAGCCAGAGTAAGAGACCCCTATATTAATAAGGAGAGATCGGGAAGTAGAATGCAAATTACTATACATTCATAAAAGTTATTTCAGTATAGGTGCCCATAACATTCGGGCTTCATAGTGTACTATCCCAATTGCCCTGGCAAAGTATATGAATGTCGATTGTAAAAAGGACCCGTGCACAGCTGGGATAGACTGTATACCTGGATTAAATGGAGACAATAGTACAGGCGAGAGAGCTCCGAGAGGGCCGGGGTGGTGTCATATGTCTTCAGGAACCACATGTCGACCCACATACCTAGCTTCCAGTTGCGCAGCTGTAACACCTATTGAGTCAGTACAGGAAACATCTGGCTGTAACCTACACCAGGGGGGGGTTTACTAACCTGGTGGTGGCCTGACTGGGTAAGATAGTAGATTAACAGCCTAAAGTCTGTTAGCTTTTGAGGCTGGTGACCGCACAACTTCAAAGCTTTCAGTGCTAGTTGTTCAGCCTCCCCCACATTGCCCTGCCTGGATAAATGTAAGATCTATGTCCACTCCAATGTGCCACATCTGGACACTACGCCATGCCTGTGCCTATAGAACGTGTTATACGGATAATAAAGGGTTATGCTTACCTAAATGATTCTTCAGCTAGTTGGCGCAGCACCTGTACCTCGTGCAGAACAGACTCGTTCTTGAAGGCTGCAGGCTCAGCCGCTAGTAGCACAATACGGGCTAGTAGCATAAACATCATGGAACGCAGACACAGTAAGAGATGTGGCCAGACGCGACTGTACAAGAATTCAATTGCCGTTAGCCACCAGCACATAGAATTAATGCAGCCCAGACATGATTCTACCTATAATACTACCCGTACTTACCTGAGCCAATTGCAACAAAACGACCAACCAATCTGTAGGATTCGTAATGTTAGTTTACTATTATTTTTGCAAGTCAAGGTCTACCCGTCTAGGTTATGATAGTACAATCCAAGGTAAAGATACAAGGTAAGTCTGCCTCTTTATGACCTCCCTAGAGGCCGCAAGCCGGCAGTACCACCAAACAGTATGCCTTAATTATAAGACTCTCTTAGATTCCCTACCAAATTATTTATAGTTATCTTAAAAAGAGCATCACCCACTGAAACGCACAAGTTAACAGTGTAACTCAATCAACTGCCCATTAGATTAGTATGAAATTGAAATATCATAATTTCATGTGCTATATTTCAAAAAGATGCCAGAGCCCAACCAAACATGCAGACAGAAATACGAGGGGACCATTGATATTAGATACGAATGTGACGACCTGCATTATCAGTCGGCCAAAGGTAGGCATGATACCCACTTCATCCGTAGAGGAGAGCACTCTCCCCGTGGTCGTTGTGGCCACGTCAGTGCTCGTGAAGAGAATCTTGCAGGTGGGAGAGAGCAAAAGAAAGAAACAGAGACCCTACACCACCCTCTGTCAGCCACAAGCCACAATCCACACCCCACCCCCCCCCCACCCACGCCCCTACC